>JAKTPU010000042.1:0-126713 GCA_030556285.1 Lipomyces yamadae | reverse complement strand
GGGCGTGCGTGGCACTTGGTTCAAAACTTGCCAAGTGACAGATTTGGCCATTCAGCTGGCCAAACGGCCTAATCGGTCTTAGGAATTAGGGCAGAATGCCCTACAATGTGCACCGAAATTTTGAGGCTTATTAGGGAGCCAAGCCACCTTCGTGCCCTAGGTGGATTCTCATTCGCAGGTCTTTATCCATGTACCGCTAGTGCTAAACTAATTGGCCTTCTTGCGTAATAAGCCTCACAGATTCCCCCTGACTAACTTCTATGTCCAGCCCAGTCAGCTCGTTCTTTGCTCACCAATCCAGGCTAGAACGGATTACTTGTTAAAAATCGATGTTATGCCGGTCAGATTTTATTTAGAAATTGGCGACCTGCAAAATGGCGCAGGATGTCATAACTTTTTTGATATACTGGACTCCATTTGTCGAACGACCTGAACTCAATGTCTCAATGTCTCCAGTAGTGGCTCTTATGGATTCGCCATGAATTTTCGTATTAGATATTAGGTCATAGGTTATTCTCACCATATGCACTGATGTATGTTCAGATCATCGAATTGGACGCTATGCTTCGTTGACGACCAGGTACAGCCCTTACCCTAGCGTAACGGTTGGGTAAGGGAGGTGGTCGAAATTTCGTTGCCCAGGCATATGTACTATTACACCTCTCCGCTATTACACCTTTCCGATTTCGAGTCCCGAGATTCAGCCAGTTTGCCCACAACATTTTCACGTCGGCTATCTTTTCATAGGAGCAGTTCACCGAAGCTGGAGAGTGACGCTTGTCACCATGATTGCAAAAATTCCATTTGTTCAGCCCTCGACGGGTGCAAAAACTTTCAGAACAATTATATCGTCAGCCAGCCATCCTCCTACCTTGCGCCTGTCCACCCTCCGATCTACATCTTCACCATTATTTGTCAGCTCGCGCTCACTTGTCGTGATGTCCAGATGCGTCCCTACTACAGTCCCGAGCCGGTCAATACTGTGGCGTTTTAGCTGCAATGTCACCACGAGGCTCTCAATCCGATCTTTCACATCATCAGTCTTTCCCTTGAATCCAGAACCGGCAAAGGACCACAGCGCGCTAAGCTGGAATGAATTTCTCAGATATAGAACCTACCGCCGAGGGTTCCAAGTCGCATCGATGGGAATCAGCGGTCTGGCGGGACTCATTGTCGGCTGGGAGTACATCTCGTCCGTGAACATTGACCCGACACAAATGATATTTGGGTTTGATCCGTTGCTTGCTATGGGTGCTGGGCTGTTTTTGTTTACTGGATTTTGTGCCTTACTGGGACCATTATTAGGCAATTTTGTCTTTAATTTCTTGGTTTTGAGGAGCAAGCGGATACCGTTCCGATTGGTCAGTCATAAATTCATTATGTCAATTACTGAACATCATCACTGACGCTCATCGTATGTAGAAGGAAGATCTCTTCTTGCAGCATGTGAGGAAGAACCGTGTCGATCCTTCTTACCAGTCTTTCGCCAACCCGGTCCCGGATTACTATGGCGAGAAGATTACCTCTCTACACGGTTATCGACGGTGGTTGCGTAATTGCGCGGCATATAGAAAGAAACGCGACGAATTTTTGAAGATTTAATAAAAATTTTTTTTTTGTTGCTAGAGCACAGTGATATGTCTACAAAGGTTGGATATGTTTATGATATATTTGTGTGAACATGGAGCATAGCAGCCCAAGTGTGCGATCCACTGAGTCAAACCTGTAAATTTTTTTTTGTTCAACTGTAAATGCTATTATTAATCAAATTTTTGTAGAATCACTCGAGATCACAGATTCACAATTCATTATTATCAACCAAGGCACCTCCCCCCCGCCCGAAAATGAAAACCTGACCAAATTCAGATACCGTCGATCGAGGGTATCAAATACGCCATAATGTAGCAAGCAACTAACTCTGCATTAACCGGTGAGAGTCAAACTCCGGAAAGACATCCGGACCCAGTGAATTAATCATCTCCGTGACTTCCTTGGACAATTCCTCCCTCGTAATCCGCAACTTTGCAATCGCGTTCACTTTGTTCGGGTTCAGGCACGTTACGAGCGGCTTTAACGACTTGAAAATATCCATTCCGGTCTCTCCAATTCTGAGAGCAGCGTATGTGATCGCTGGAAATACTATCATCGCCGCAACGGTTACAAGCCACACTGGTCGCACTTGAGGAACAAGATCATATTTCCATGTCGCCCATGTGGCCAACAAAGCATAAAACCAGTACAGTGCTGGCGCGAGCCCTAGCGCGACAAGGATCTTCCATGTTGCGACGACATCCCTGGCTGCAATTTTCACGCTCGACGCCTTCAATGCTTGGGCCGCCTTTACCTTGGAAATCTTCTTAGTCGCGATGAAAACTGGCGCGAAAAGAATAACTCCGGGAAGGGCACCCATTGCCAAAACAAATAATTTTAGCGACCGGTAGACTAACTTTCCAATACTCTCCAGTATTGGCAGTGTTGCATATTCAACCTGATGATCTCGGATTCCCAAATGCCTTAACTGCTTGTTATAATTCGCAACGGCATCCCGGAGATGAATAATCCGTGGATCATCTTTGTAATGAGTGTACCCTATGACTAACCGCCGATTCATCTCAATAACCAAAGATAAGGGAATCTTCTTGTGTGCTGGTTTGTATAGTCGTCGAGCCGCTTGTATAACCATCAGCGTGTCATAATCTGGAGAGGTAACAGTCACAGCCAGCAATGCGCTATGAATTATTTCCAACAGCTGCTGTATAGACTCTCTCTTATTTCCTTCACTGTACGCCTTAACAAGCTCCTTAGGAACGCTAAGTGGAGGACCAAACTCAATAACCGCTCGGGATCGGAATTTGTGAGGGTGGAAGTAGTTCATACCACAAGGGACAATTTTAATATCGCATTCCGGGTTCTCTTCTAGCGCACCAAGAGCCATAATCGCGACACCGGCCTTAAGCGGCAATAAATCGGGTCGGTCATGTGAACCACCTTCCGGAAAGATACCAATGCAGCCGCCATCATTCAGTCTCTTGAACACTTTAGCGTACACTTTTGTCTGATCGACCTTTGGCGCCTTTTTAAACTTGGACGGACCGGAAAGTAAATAGTCGATGGCTTTCTCGTCCTTAAAAGGGCGACGCAGAACCAACTCGACATCAGACACGATGCTATCAATCTCTGCGCTTCCTAACGAGTTTGGCAAAATGATCGACCCACCATGATCGCATTCCTTCATAAACTTGGTTCCTTGACCGTTGATAATTAGAGACTTCTCTTTGTCGCCAATGTAGATCAAACCCGTTCCCGGGGCCGCCAAATCCTGGGCTCTGGCAACCGGAATGGAAGAAACAGATCTCGCTAAGGTGCCCACGAATTTTAGATGCATTGACTTTTCGGCTGCCAAGAACGATATTCTCCGGCCAGCTTCATTTCTGATTTGACGCATGAGCATAATGGGGTCAACAAACTGCATTCTAGTCAGCTTTTTTCCCTGGCGTGTATTTCCCGTCAGTTCTCGCTCACCTGATTGGCGTGGGGCGCAGCAACAAAGATAATAGGGCCATGTCTAGGAATTCGGTATGCACCTCTTGGGCGAATTTCACGAAAAAATAGATCGAACACGACTGAGCACGCCAAAGTTAGTATTTGCTTACTGAATCAGAAAATTCAATGCCACCTACCCGATAGACACCAGATCACCATGTCGTAGATCCAATGCTGGAACGTAGCCTCAGTGTCAATCGAACGAGTACCGGGCATTCCATGTGCATTTTCACGCTGTCCATTCTTGCCGCGAGCCTCGGACAGCAAGGAAGTGACCGGAGCTTGAGGGGTTGTAGACGACATAAGCAGTTTCTGCTGCGGAGGTTTGTTTAAATTAACAAGATAACCGGATTGTCCCTAACGACGATGAGTTAGCCATTATTTGTTGGATTTGATCATTTCTCTCTAACCAGAGAACATAGAATATATTGGAATTCAAAAACCTACACGCTATTGTCTCGAAGAAGACGTGTTCCGATGAACAAGGAACCAACGTTCGATACTTCACTCAAGAGCGACACAATCAAAATAATATTCTGGTGAGCGTAGTACTATGCTGAAGCCGAAGAAGGTACTACGGACCACTAGAGAGGTTCTAAGCCTTCGCGGACGCCAAAAGGTATTCAAAATGGTCGAAGGGTAATGTAGGTAGATGATCAGAGTGATTATGAGAAGTGTTGGGGCACTCACTCGAGAAATTCAATAAATAAGGTTTCCGGGTACATAAAGTAATATGCTGTCAAAGTTCCGAGGGTGGCCCGCAGTTATGCACTCAAAAGCCCACGGGGCAACGTTTGTTACATCTACAAAGTCTGTGCGGATAATAATGTCTCGTTATTGATTTAAGACGTTCGGCGAATTGCAGTGCCGGAACAAGGAACGGAGTTACGGATGGACAGCGGGCATAAGCGAAGGGTACAAACGGTACATCTGCATGGCTGCGCTGCGACAGAGTGCTCATAGTCAAAGATTATTATCGCAATATCGAACAATAGACCTATTATTTGGATGGTATACTTATTAAATTGAATCCCAAAATTAATCGAGAATAACTACGATGGTTCATCGCGAAGAATAGGATCGACATGCCGATGAGCACTGGCAACTTTCGATTATTCTAGGTCATGTTACTATGGTTTCTGACTTCTGCATCACCCGATTTTCCAAAACTCCTGCCAATTCGAAATAACATGAAATGAGCCACTATAATATAAACGGTCTCAACGTTTGGTGTTTTTATGATAGTTGTAGTAATAATATCTTAAATTTTCCTCGTTGTGCACCCATGATTGTCACATTATTTTCTGCTTTCTGTCATAGCTACCATCCAGCATTAGCATATCAAGCGCGTGACAGTTACTCAGTTTAGCTCCAACATACATTTGGTTTCTGACTCATCTGGTCGCTTTCGTTTCGACCATGGAAGTGAGACAGTTTCTCTGACATCGCCATATTTCTCAGCTGTGCCTGCACTTCGTCCTATTTGTCTTTGTAAGATAATACTGCTTCCCCATCTAATTAACCTGGCAATGGCTTACCGAACCAGTATCCCATACCACCGACCGCTAGCGTGACCGCTCCAGCAAGGAAATATAGTTCTGGATCGCGTCTCGCAAAGCCGCTAAGCATCTTGAACGCTTGTTGAGCCTGAGTAGGCATTTTTAAATTGAAATAGACTGAAATACTGAGGAGAGCTGTCTTAAAGCGCTGGTTGGTTACGTGCTACTTGAATCGCAGTGAGTGGCCCCGCCCTTGGTTTTATGTGGGCAAGGAAAAGCTTTGCTATTCTCAGTCAGCAAGTGTTTTGACGTCATATGGTTTATTGCTGGTTTG
Organism: Lipomyces yamadae; assembly: GCA_030556285.1. Taxonomy (NCBI): domain Eukaryota; kingdom Fungi; phylum Ascomycota; class Lipomycetes; order Lipomycetales; family Lipomycetaceae; genus Lipomyces; species Lipomyces yamadae. The sequence goes on along the minus strand of JAKTPU010000042.1, from coordinate 121,337 downwards.
AGAAACACCAACGCTCGAACATGCTGGAAGTCTTCTCAATAGGTACGACTGTTCGTCGCAGGACCGATCGTTCGTTCGATCGGTTGTTGATGCCGGCACCGTAGATCCAGCACCTTATTTGGGGCAATCCCTTGGACCAGACCACCTTAGAATTGTACCCGCGGTCTCTCGGGTTCAATCGCGCCACTTGGAGCAACGACCCTCTTTTGGTCACCTGGAAGCCATGTCGATTGTCTCCGGATGTGGAAGGCCAAGTTAGTGTGGTGAAATAATGCAACGTTGAAGGACAAACGCGGCTCACGATGATGTCATGCCTTCCCCGCTTGTAATCTAACTTTTCGCGTTCGATCCACGTCGAACTTTGTCGCTTGCCCGATATCGCTAACTAAGTTTACATGCCAAATCCCAAGTTTGAAGCTAGGGGTAAATAATGATAGGCCTGGCACGCCCCCCAGGGCTTGCTATGAAAATATTTAGCAGCCGATATAGGCTTAAGCCTCTTTTCGCTTACGGTCTTTAAAACACACTTGTCTGGTTATATAAATATGTATATATATGGTGATAAAGGACACATAGCGCCCATTGGTTCTTTGCCTTATTGGTCATAAACAAGTTTCAATCACTTTTTTTGCTTGCCAACCTAACACCATCAACCAAATGAATAGAAATAAACAACGAAAAAATTCCAATACACCCGCCAAAATCCACAAAAACTTCCATTTTTCCTATATATTCGGTAACTTTATACATAACATCCTATACCTTCATCAATTCAAGCAAACTTTTCCCCACGACCGCCACCCGTCTTCCAGCCAAGCGCGCTCCACTCCTCCTCCTTCACGCATCGCAGCATGGACGCGGTAGTCTGTTTCCGTGTCTTCGGAGATTGAGTAACCGTGTCTAGCGGTAAGGATAGTAAGCTTGGCTTTTCAGGCACATCCACGTCAATGCCAGCATCAACTTCGAGGTTCACACTCGGCGGCGCGGACGAGTCGCTAGCATCACTTCCGGACCCATTGTTGCTAAACAAGTCCCCCCACCACATGTTCCAATCCCCGTTCGTGTCCGGAGAGAAATCACTCATTGAAGTTGATAATTGGGTTGGATAACTGGTGGTCGACAAAGCACATGTGTTTGAACATAGTGACGGTGTGCTGGACGTGACGGAGGACTCGGACATTGATAACGTTCGGCTGATGATTGCACGGTTGCCGAGTTCGGACTGCGGGGCGGAAACTGTAGCAATACGATCGAGCGACTCGTTCCCGGCATCCATCAAAGCAAATAAATTCTCCAGTTCAGCATCACTCTGCGCCACCAAGTTGCCAACCAGCTGCGAGTTAGAGGTCTGGTAATGTAACTGCTGGTGCTGCGATATTGCCCAGTTCAGTACATCCGGATCAGGACCATCCTGGCCACATACAGAAAATGACACTGCAGGCGGGCAACTAACACCAGGCATTGGGGATTGCTGTTCGCTGCTAGGCAGGTGAGGAATTGTCATCGACGCGCGACGGTTGACGTCAGGCTTGAAAGACGAATCAGAAGTCTCGTCTTCTTTTTGCAACTGACTCCGGCACTCAGAGGCGGATGTAACTTCCACATTAGAGCGCGACTCAACACCTACAAGTCTCCTGCACAAGGCCTCAAATACCCGGTACTGTCTGATGGGCACGCCTTCTCGCTGGTACATACCATCTAGGCACCGCCCCAGGATGCGTCTCGCGTCCGTAACTAGGGCACCATCTTTGGGATAATCCATCGCCCCGAACAATACGATCAGGCCAGCATTGAGAAGCGTCTTTGGTGCGTTCATGCATATAGTCCAAGAAACACTCCGTGAGCGGAGGTAATTACTGATCCATATAATACTCTTTGCGCTATCAATCATGGCCAAGATTGAAGAGGAACCGCGGGTTTTGGAGTCTTCAGTGGCAATCGCGGGCCTGTGGATCAATATACGGGCATAGTGATAGGCTAATAACAGGAAAGGTGCCCGCGTGTGAAGAGTTGACGACGAGCCATGTGGAGAGCCGTTGATTATATCAAACTTAAGATGAGGTGGCAGGTCGCGCCGCCAAACTTCTAATTCGTCCTCAAGCTCAAACAAAAGTTTGTAGGACCCTGTTCGGGAAGGTGTACACGCGTAGACAGTGCACAATATCTTGGACAGGATACGAGAGAGCTTCCAGAGAGCGATAGCGGCGGACAGTTTCGTATAGCTGCCAGGCGGAGACCGCATGAATGCCTTCTCCGTCAAGAATTCGTCGTCGACGTCACACGGATACGAGCATTCGACATCATCTTCTCTCAAGATGACTGGGATTCCCAAGAGCGCGCTCGAAAATGCATCAAGCGCGTACACGGCCCAGAAAATACGCAGCCTCATTTCACCCTCAAGTAAGTTAAGGTTGAACTGTCGGTGTGATCGGTTGAGACCTAATCTCAAAGCCATTCCTGCTGCTTTCATCTTGTACTGGAACATATCGGAATACTGACCGGCACTACACATATCGATTTGGGCCAGGACAAGAGATTGGACCGTGGTGAGTGAGTTGCGATGCTCAAGTGTTGACAGCAAGAACCGCCAATGCCTCTCATAAGCCATACTTGATTCGGAGTTGACGGTCGAGATATGCCGAGAAGAGATGGCAAATACCAAGTAGAGCTGCACTAAAAACTCCTCTTTGCCAAGCAATGTCGATGCGTTGTATGCCTTCTCATAGTCAGCCATGAATGTGGGAGCGTGCAGGACAGGAAACATAGGATGCCAGTCCCTAAAAAAGAAGTTCACGAGCTGGTCGGCCAGGCCCCGTGGGGGCAACGACGGCAGCGAGTTTGAATGAGAGTCATCGAAATGGTAGCGAGGTAATGAGGACGACAAGTCTACCGTCTTGAACATGTCTCCGGCCAGCGAAGACAAAGACTCGGATCTGGGGCCGATTTTCTTTTGCAGTACTTCTGCAAATGCACGACCGGATGCACTGCCTTCGAAGCTGCCATCGATATTAAGATTCTTCAATTCGTGTAAGACAAACAAATCGTTCTCATCCGAGTCCGACTCAACTGAAGTGCTGCGATACGCCGGTGATGCGTCGCGCGAATGATGCCTGTGCTGGCGTTTCCGAGAGCCGTTATTGCCAGTACTTGCTCCAGGTGACGTAGAAAGCGAGTCAACTCGCGAAATCAATTCCAACTGATCATCACGTCTGTCTATTTGCTCTTTTAGCTCGCGGTTTTCATTCTCGAGCTGGCGGATATGGTCTTCCAGCGACTCTGTGTAACCTCTCGGGAAGGCCCGACGGGTAAGTTTGTCGGACGTGCGGCATTCGAAGCCAACATTCTGGCATTGTGTACACTGCATCCATTAGAAGATTCCAAAAGAGTTGCAAAGATGCTTACGCTCGGCCGCTTTCCGTCACAACGGATCTGGCGATGGTATCGGTCAGTAAAGATGTTTGATTTTCGAGTCACGCGATTGAAAAAATAAACAGTGATTACCTTCTTGCTGCGACACCTAGTTTGGAGAGAGGTATGTCAGCTATGTGTTCTCTGAAATTGAGAGCTGGTCGGTTCATTGTGCAGCAATGTAGAGGGATCGGCACAGTCGTGGCAAACGATACCACCCGACAAGCCACTGACCAAAACCAGCGAATTGAAAATATATACCTATCGCAGGCTTGCGCAATTCGACCAATCTGAGTGCCCGGAGGCTTGATCATTTTCCTGAGACAATGTTCAGCAGTTGTCCACGCGGTTACATCTTCATTGATCGCAAGGCAAAACATACCAGGCTTGCGCGCCGTCAGGCATGGTGAAAGCTGAGAGAGCAGAAGGTAGTTTACGATATTGGACCTGTTTCGCAGACCTGTGTATCAGTAGTTTCAGGAACTGGGCCGAGTCATCCCCAATAAGATATAAAAGCGGACTGGGAGAGTACGTGTGGGGAAAAGGCCTATATTTAATTTTTCTGCGGGAAAACGAAGCCGTTGGACGATGGCTTTTCCCCACACTGACAACTAAACTCAGGCGGGGCCGCGTTTTCTGGGGATCCCGGCGGACCTGGCCCTAACCTTGGGTCTTCCGGTGGATCTCAATTTCCGCGGTTAAAAAAAGCCCTGGACCGCGTGCTGGAGGGCTAGGGTCGGAGCGTGCCGTAGTTGGCACACCAGGATAGGCGATTAAGATTTAAATAAGCGGCAGACAATTCATTTATCCGCGATCGCAATAGCTTCCTTTTCCGTTGCTGGCTCTATATATAGCGAATAAGTTCCCTGAACAAACCCGTAGACCTCTGGGACCGCAACTCATATTGCTCCTAACTGTGCTCGCATTTTGTGCAGCAGCAGCAGTAGCAGCAGCAGGAGTATTAGCAGATATGATAGTGAAGTCACACAGCCACTCGCAAAAACAGATAGCCGGTTGAGGCGCAAGTGCGTCAATTCGTTGGCCACCTGCTTCCTCCTTCCGTTCGTCCGGGGCTCACAACCCTGCCCCACATATTCTGCGTTACCAATCTCGCTTATCCACCGATAAACTGATTAAATCTCCCCACAGTTGGCATCTGTCGTCGCCATATTGGCGCGACGTGGGCATGATCTACGAATGTCTGTCTCTGGTCGCCCGGAGAGCAACTTCGATAATTCCTCTTCCGTTACGCCGGTCGAGCCGAAATTGCAGTTGTGCTGCAAAATGGCCCAGATCGCGCCTTGATTATAGGTCGACGAGATTGGACAAATACGGTAGGCCTCAGTAGATACGCCTAACTAAGCAAAGCGAACTGGGCGCAAGTAACTGATCCCAAAAAGGTGATACGAGACACCCGTTTGATCTACCTCACTGGCGCTAATCGTATCGATTAGTGTTCGTAAATGTACACAGTTTTCGGATAAATGGCGGACATTATATTTAGCTGTCCGCAAATTAATATACATAAATATATACAATTCAACGAAGCTCGTCGGCTTCAACTGTCTCAGGCGGCATTTCTTCTGCTTCCCCGTCGTCAGTCTGAGCTGCCAGATACGCCAACACGGCATCAGACTGGGCCAATTCGTCCTTCCTTTTCTCCAGTTCCTCCAAGACCAGCAAATAAACTCTCTCTTCTCGTTGCCTCAGGGTCTCAATAATCCCATCAACTGGATCTTTTTCCTCCGCACTTTCTGCTTCAGTAATGTGTTCGTCTGCTTCAACACCTTCCCGAACTTCTACCCTCGCTAGGTCCTCCATCCATCCTGATAGCCATTTCTCCAAAATCAAAACGCGCCTGAGCTCAAGTACGTCTCTCATCTTTTCATCGTTCCCATACGCCTCCTTTATTGCCTCCACGGCTAGCTGGCCTCGCACTCCACTCAATGTCTGACCATGAATCGACATATCCACCTCTGGCGGACCGGCGATCTGCTGCGCAACGCTGACCTCAACCCCATCCTCCTCAGTCACACACAGTAACCACAAAAACTCGCATTCCCATGTGACTTCGCCATCGCGCACTTCAAATTGCGCGATTGGCGGCTGTCCATATACGAGCTGCAGAATGCCGCCGTCCCTAACCCGCATCTTGACACACTCGCACGAGGCCTTCTCGCTGTCGATCAAAAAGCCATAAGTAAACAATATCTCAGATGAGCCTTTATTAGGGCCATATGATATCAAGACCTCATCTCCCGACGCAATTCGACCAGGTAAACTAACCAACTTCACCGCGTCGTCAGTAATTTCGTACCGGGCGTTGACGTCGGAAGAGTTGGTATGATTGGCAAAGTCAATAATTGGCACAATCCCGAGCTTGGGCTCATCCCATATCGGCAATTCCATGACTCGGGAAGATACCAACCAGTCTGCGCGCACATACTCCTCAAACGAGATTTCGACATCAGGTTCCTCAGCCCCGTCCACCTTCTCAAACACATCTCGCCATTGCGACGCAAATTGCTCGAACTCGGATGTCAAAAGTCGGAGTTTAGCGCTGAGAGGGGAGTATAACGATGTCCCAACCGCTTTGTTGATTTGGGCCGGCGTCCAGAACGTTGGTGGCGGTTGGGTTATATTTAACGATCTGAGCACGGATTGCTGATCGTCTGTTTGCTGCAGTGATGGTGACGGCATAAAGCCTAGGTATGCAGAGTAGCAATTGCTCTCCCACGCAATCTTCTGCAATTTCGGCTCTGCAAACTTATGCAATGAAAACAACAGAAACCGCAATATGGTCCCGCGCTCTGACACCATTTCCTCATCCTCTCCGTTTTGTAACAACGGCAGCAATGTCGTGCCATACGACAAAGCGAAGGTTCGTATATTCTCGGACGTCAGAATCACTTTACTAGGAACACTTATCAAAGTACTCGGCTCGTCATCTTCAGATGTGACAAGAGGGTCCGTGCCGGTATAGAAGATTCCCAGGCCAGCGTTTGGTGTCTTTGTGATTTGTATTGATTTGTGAATATCGATGTCTTGCAGTCGCGCCCAGCCCAGAAGAATCGATGGATCTGATAACTGCGTCATTTTGTCGATATATAATTTCTTTTTCTATTCAAAATAGGTTATAGTGGGGGATCTTGCCGTTGTTCTTTCGTCCCATTTTCGTATCGCCAAGAATTCGACATATGACATAATTACATCCACATCCAAAAGAGCCTATGTGCGGCTTGCGTCAGGGTAAATTGCCTAATTTAGAACCCTAGTCCTGAAGTTTTGATATTTTTATTTTAGCAGGGTATTTAAGATATAACGTAGGGTATGGGCTTAGGGCCGGCTTCAGCCATCCTTCCACCCTCAGCACAATGGATTAACGAAAACCTCCTGAGGCCGCCGAAGAGAATAATTGGGATATGCGGGTCGTCAATTGGGCTTCCGGTCCAGTGTCTGAGTCTAGGGATCGGCACGGATAATATCCAGGCCAAATTTTCCATATCCATATCCGTATCCGTATCCAGAAAATATATCCATATCCGTATCCATATCCGTATCCAGATGAATTGGCTTTATCCATATCCGTATCCACGGATATCCACGGATATCCGTAGTATCCACGGATAGATCACGTGATTATAACTCTTTGCTCAGTCGTGAGAACAATCGTTCGATAACTTGCATGACTTTATAACTTATATAGGTCTTTGTTTAGAATATATTTTCGTACTATAAAAACTCAAAACGTCGTCTATTATCTATAACTCAGATGAAAATGAGAAGATCATAGGCTCATAGCAAGAAATAATAACGAAAACCGAATGCAGGAACAACTCAGAAAACTAGAAATAGCGGCAGACAATACGACCGAAAAGGCGACAAGATCTCAGGGATAGAGTAGCGTAATTATGTGAATTAACATTTAGTTTTTTGTTGACGGGCAGCGGCGTAAACGCGTCGCGACGTCCCACTTGCGCCCTAGAACTTCGGTAAACTGAGATTCTGCACGTGATGTGTCACGTGACGAGCAATTTAAAGGCGTTTCAGCAATAAAATACGTGTGAATATGTGGGAAATACGTGTGAAATTAGTGACGGCAATCCCTACACACCCTAAATCCAAAAACGGGCCATTAGTCAGTGGTATCCGCGGATATCCGTGAATATGACTAATCAATTTGGTCTTATCCGTATCCATATCCGCATAGGTATATATCTGTATCCGTATCCGTATCCATGACAGATATCCACGGATATATCCGTTATCCGTCTATCCGTGCCGATCCCTAGGCGTATCCTCATCCGTCATCTGGTCGAATAAATCCGCCTTCTTATCCGCCTGGATCGGATAAATCTAAATGACTGCACTAGCCCAATTGGGTTGGAGTATTTCCATTATATTAACAGTTTAGCGCCAAGTGTTTTCTGGAACCAAAACTTCGGCCCTGTTTGTTAATGCGACCTCAGCACCTTAATAAATAATAAAAAAAATTTTTTGGTTGTCAGCTTTACATAGACAATATATTACACGCGTGCCGGCATGGACGATCTTGAATTCTGCAGCTGCGGCGACAGCAATGTGAAATGCTCTGCCTGAGCCGCCCTCATTTAACTGAAACCCTGAGAACGGGTGTTTTTCTGTACTTCTACTGCTGTCCTTCGCTTTGAGGTTGTTGTTCTTTTTCTTTTTAGTGCGTATGTTAGCTGAGCTTAAACTGCACAATCTTGAAGTACCTACAGGGCTTACCGGAGTCCTGCAGACGGAACAGTGCCATATAATATATCCCCAGATATAGTACATATAGAGAACCCCGGACCTGATCTTAAATACTCGACATCGATCTTTCCTAATTAGGAAAATATCCGCCTATTTGGGACCTGGCGGAGATTTATTCGACATCCCCATCCGCCATCCGCGCACAGCCCTAACTATAGCAAAGAACATTGAGTGGAAACCTTTCCAAATGGGGAAAGCAGGTGGCTCAATGTTTGAGGACATGTCCTCGCAGATGCTAGCATTTTTCGCATGCCATGCTCGACTATACTCATAATCAGAGCCTATCGACGGATGTTATTTGCTGCAATTAAGCTCCGGATTTCTTTCCTATCGTCCAAATGCTTGAGAGAAAACAGCATCGACGCCCAGCTATCATGAGCTACCTACAGGAGAGGCAAAGTACATTCTGTATATTCGATCCTGATTTTGATAGCCTACGGTATTTGCAGGTGATTGGGCCGGCGTAACACCCAGGGCTATGTCATAAACTTTTAACGGACCCGTTGCCTGACAAGCCTCAAGCAGAAGAGTGTTTCCATCTCAACTATCGAAAGCGAGCTTTTGGCGCTATCCCACACTGGCAAGGAAAATCCAAGCACTCAAGCGCATTTTATGTGCCATTCGTTTTTGATCGCGAACACCCCATGGTACTTGAATGTGATAACAAGCAAACCGTCCGCCTGGTGGACAGCGACGCCTCCACAATTACGACGAGGCTCCGGCATGGGGATACCCATCAGTTTTGGCTCAACGGGCGACTCCTGGTGCAATGGGTCCCGTCGATTGACATGATGGCTGACGGTCTTACCAAGCCATCTTTGTCCATTTTCTCGGTCTCCGGGACATCACCACACCTGCTATCTACATAGCACCATTACGCAGCATAGATGCTCTCCTAGGTAGTGAGCTTTATTTTACTCTCCTTCAACCGGGGACACTTTCTCTACGTACACGAAGTATTATTTCTCTTATGTGAAAGAAGCGGCCAAACTAGCTCAGAATAGCTTCACCAAGCACCAACGCGTTGCAATGAATGTCGACGAATCTTCATTAACATCACAGAGAACCTGGTACCAACGGCGTCCTGCGTCTCGTAAATTTAACGAGATAGCCTTTTTCAGGTTTCAACATGCCAGTAAGTTGTCGGCCCTCTAATAAGGGTGCGGGTAAGGGTTCGATCGGTTCGATGTCGAAGCGGGCCAACGTGTACACTAATTGTATTACCGCCTCCAAAAGTGCGAGACGTCGTCCTGGACACTTGCAATGTTTGTCAGCTGACAGTCTGTCAGAAATCCGGAAGACATACCATATCGGCACCGCCACCCCACGGTATATAGGCACGCTCTGTGCTTGCACTTCGGACTAAGTGACCCTGGTTTTCATCCAGAAATCGTTTACCAATCCATTTCATCGGGTCTGGATACACATCTGGGTTCCAGTGTACAATATTCGTCGGCATCACAATCAAACTCCCTTTACGGAACAGTACATCTCTGGCATCACCTTTCGTTGGACTCATCGCGACTTTTAATGTGATGTCTTCCATTACTTTGCGAGCTGGCATTAGATTCGCGTTCAGTCGCATTGTTTCTTTAAAACATGAAGTAATCAATGGATCCTTTAACAATGCATTCCAGTCAAATTCATCCGTCTCGGCATCATAATGTTTCGCAATAATCTCTTCGATTTCGGCCTTGAGTTCCGCATCCGCGACTATGTTCGACAACAACCAGAATGCACCAGGAACTGAATTCGACTTTGATCCCACTAAAATGGAAAAGAAAAACCCTGCAAGATCAGCAGAAGATGTGTGGTTGCTCTTCAAGCATATATCATACAGGGACCGTATAAGGAGAGACGATTTCGCTACACGAGACTGGTCCGTGAAAAAGGATCCCAATTCATCCAATACTTCCTTCTGGGCTCTGTTACCTTCCATGTTTAAAAATCGGGGATACTTTCTGGCAAACTTGGGGAAGTGTTGTTCAAAAAGAATGAATGGAGAGTAAGTCTTATCAACTGAGAAGTCTGGACCGAACAAGGCACGAGCCGAGGCATAAAACATGTTATATCGACAATATTCATATAAATCAATAACGTCTTTTTCGCATCTCGCGTATCGTGAGCTGTCGTCAATAAGACTAAGATAAGTTGTTTTTAAGGTGTTGTTGATGTCGGCGAACAATGGCTTGGAGCCTAATACAGCAATGATTTTCTGCACGAGCTTCGTTTGGATTTCCAAATCCATTGCAAAAGACTTTGTGAAGCCAAAGACTACTTGCGAAAACAATTGTTCAAAGTGCAAGAATGAAAGGTTTCTGTTGCCGAATGCTTGCGGGATGCCAAATTTTGTGTCTGTCAGAACCGCAAACCGGTCACCTGCAACGTATATGGTAAAGATCCGCCCATACTTCTCTTGAAGACCTAGAAATAATGATTGCGGATTCTTTGCAAATGCGAGCGCGGCGCCCAGAAAGGGAAGTGGGCCTTTGACCAGAGGTGGCTCGTCCCGTGTCGCCGACAAGAGAATATGCTGGAGGATCGCGTAACCACCGGCAATGGCGATCGCAGTCGCAATAAATTCGACAATGAACATGATAGTCTGTAGTATTGGAGGTCGTTGAAAGCCAGGCGTGGGTGGGTGAAGAAAGAAAAGAGAGAGGCCGAGGCTTTATCAGCAAATCCCTGCGTAGGATGTGCGTACGGATAAATTGCGTACGCATCAGCATTACTGCAGCCCACATATCATACCAAGCCACTAATAATAAGGGCCTGATTCTTTTTTAATGGACTGAGTCTAATCCAAGAATGCAGCGCTAATAACGACGGATCGTTCCATGCAGAGTTCAAAAGGCCATACGAAGAGGACAACGGGATATCGCGCTCAGTATCTACTAATACCATGAAAAATGCTCCGAAGTCGTACTATTACAGTCGACCTCACAACGTAACTCGGAAGTCTAGTGACGAATGAGTTTGCATCATTGACAGTACTAGACTGATGTGAGCTCGTATCCATGCTCATTATGCCAAATGTTGAATCAATAACATTTCTGTCGTTTTCTCACGACTATGTTTAAGGCTATCACTTGAGTCTAGAACGACTAGTAGTGAATGCTAACGAAATTCACAGTTCACTATAAACTAAATCAGATGATAGATTGCCCATTTAAGTTTCTAGTTACGGAAAAGTACGAATCGAAACGAATTCTCCGGTTGCACGCACACCGTTGTCCTGGCCATAATATCCGCGTGCCCGTGCATCCGTATCTAATATCCGTATCCATGAATGCTTACCACTATGACATTGAGGCTGTTGTCCGCGGGAAAGCAGTATGAAGTCGTTAGCCACACTAAAGACGCGACCTTGTGAACAAATGACGCAGATGGAAAAGGCGCGGCGTTACCCGGGCAAAGGGCTGTAGCTTTTGTCCTGCAGGGCCAAATTATAAGTTAAGGAACTTGGTGGCAAATTCGCGATTTGGGGGGAGGGGTCTTGGCGAGAATTATCTGTATTGAGGGTTAGGGTTCCAAGGGACGTCGGGGAATTTAGTAATACCTTTAAAAGGAGTCCTCGACGAAGTCTATACTACATGACGGTTAGATTACTGAGTGGTAATACTCTAGATCCTTTCTTCTTTTACAAGCACGATCGCGTTCGAAGGGTACTTCTGTGTGGCCAAGACGCCAGGTGGCTATCCTTGATGATATCCATTATGATTCAAGTAAGACGAAAAGGTCCAAAATGCCGTTGGTAAATATTATATGTAACCAACAGGCGCGCGATTGGAATATTTGAGCATATAACAAGTTAGCTGATAACAAGTCCAAACATGGGTTGCAGCAATTCTCTCAACCGTTCCCGGGCGAATCGGCGGCCCAAAGGATCAAAGGGATCTGGGCAGGAGTGCAGGACGAGGACTGGGTGTCAAAGTTTCTGTCCGATCCTAACGCTCGTGTAGAGGAAGTAGACGTCTTGATCACGACAAGTGTCCTACAGGCTGAACACAGTCTGGACCGATACTTTCGTGTATCGTTTGATTTTCATTTCCGAGGCGTTCTCTCCTTTCGTGAGGAACTAAGTTCACTTCGCGACTCCGGTACCTTGGACGCGAGGACATGGCGGAGTACAAGTTCTGTTGGATTCCGACCGGTGGTGCGGAGTCGAAACGAGCGGGGAAGAATCGCCTTAAGCTCGACATCGAGCAGGCATGGGGGGATCCAGAGTCTGATGCGGCCTGGGCTGCCGACTTGGTCAACGTAATCAGGTCTATATACGTGCCGCTCAGAAGCGAGCTGGCCGATACCTTCAACCGCCATTATTGGCTTCATAAAACCGAGTTCAGACTGAGCAGGGTACGCATCGTTGAACTCGACGAGAAGAAGTTGGTCAGCGAGCTCGAGACCAAAGGTATTAGTGTGGACATGGTCACTGACTTTACCAAGACGTTTGCCACTGGGATGAGCTCGTCCATAAAGAGCTGGTGGCTAAAATTCGACGACGATAATTACGCCGATGACTTTGCGGTCCTAATAGACGAAAGCGTCGACATGGGCGACTTGACACGATTCCACATGGAATCTGTTACCGGTACCTTAAAGGACTATGTAAAAGATGGGGCAAGAGATGGGCTGTCTCGAAACAGACAGAGCGTAGGCGGTAATCTTGATGAACCACGGAGAATTGTTCTAACTCACATGATAGGTGTCCTCGTCGCAAGTCTGACATATAACGGGGGTAAATTACCGACGACGCCATCTTCAGTCCATGCGACAATGTCGCCTTTTGTGAATCTAACTGCCCTTCTCGATCTAGCCTGCTCAAGGCGCGGAAATGATGGCGATGGTTACGGATTCTGGAAACGGCGCAAACGGAACAGTTATCGCCCATCCGATCAAGATAGAGTGGCCAAAGTTGAATATTGTCTTGAAATTCTCGACTCTCTAGGCTTTGTAACGGTGGACTCGGACGAACGTCTTTTTCGTGCTAACCAGATAGTGCTGCCAGAACTCACCAGGGAGCAGTACTGTCACAATATATATCCCCGTTCCGAGGCCAGTTCGCTGCCCTTCGCGACCAGACACCGGATGGATGGCTCGCGCGCAACACCCCAGTGAAAACAGAAGTCCGCACCATCATTCGGCATTTCGGGCTAAAGTTGACACCATTCCGGGGGAACACAACTGCGTATGACGAGGCTTCCCTCATCCGTGCGATGGTGATAGCACATTGTATCACCAACCGAGAGCGATCGGCACATTGGGTAACTCTTTTTGACTCCCAGACATGGACTTATGTAAAGTATGTAATACAATATGAATATGGATTTTTAGAAATTTATTCTAATACATTCAGTACTGTGTTGCTGTCATCCAAGCTGAGGTCTAGGCAGAACCTCGAGACTTTAATCGAATTTGGGATGGATTGTCCCAACTCCCACTTTCCCAATTAACCAAAGCTCAAGTCCATCATCTTCAACTTCAAAACGCACAACAATCAATCAACAACAAATGCTAGGACTTATTACTTATTTTCATAATGATAAATGGTATTAAGTATATGGTACAATGCAGAAAGAAACTATTAACAACATCGTGCACTTAATTATCATACAATAATTTTCCTCCCACTTTCACGGACTAGTTCTTCGATTGTCTTAAGGACCCCATGTCAGATGTCGGGATCCAGACCAACCCCTTTTCCTTTTTTTCTTCCTTAACTAATCCTCTTTGTCTATTCTCTTTGTCTATATCTTTTTTCTTCGTGGCTTATATGGTCAACAGATAACGGATCTCCGATATATAAAATAGCTGTTTGGGAAAGTATGTCTTTCGAAGTCACGTGACACTTTCAAACTCAGACAGTTAAGATACTCTGTATAGATCGACATGATCGACAGCCCTGGCTATAATCTGATCCAGAGTCCACGACACCCGAACAGTACTGGGAGCGGTTGTGAATCGCCCAAGTAATTTCACCAACCAACCACTTCGCCTTACGAATTTGTCTCGGCACAAGTCTCGTTGGTTTGAATGAGTGACGGGCGTGCAAGGCTAACAAAAACTGGCCTGTCCGTCGGGACCACTTTCGGCGAGAAACTCGGTACCTCAGCTCCATACACGCGCCAACCAATTAAAGTGGAGTGATTTATCTTGACAACTTCCATGTGCAAAGTTTAATCATAAAATGCTCTGCGATGGAATATTGGGTTCCGATTACTTCGCCGCCGGTATCTTAGTGATACAAGCGCAGATATCACTCCCTGCGACCCTGCCCCCACAGGGCCAGAATTAGCGTGAAATAGAGCTCAATCGAGCGTGGGGTTGGACATCAGACGCTAGCAAATAGTATATGATACGCGTGCCTTTTGTTAATCGATAGACGAGATATGACATGCACCTGCATGCGACAGGAATAAAGTCGCACCCGGGAGAATTTTTGAAGAATGCGAAAGCAAACGACTCCAACGCGATGATGGAGCGAGAGTAACCTGTAACTGTGATCTCAGGCGTCTACCGTATGTACTGCAGCTAGTGACTTGGGTGAGTAGTACATAGCCACAATACAAGACAGGGCACAAATGCTGGCTTAGTTATGTTGCTTAGCCGGTTCTGAACGATTTTATTGAACTTTAAAGCTGCAAAGCAGCATACTTCTTTCGAGATTGCTCCTCAAAAGCGGGCCCGGCCGCATGTGCGGGCGCGCGAAATGGGACCACTTCAGGTCATTAAGAGCGACCTTAAACCAGCTATTTGTGAATGGTGGAAAGTCTTATGACGGCGAATGCTGATATCCTGGGAGTTCACTACATTTACGCGCATTGCACGCCATTCGGGGCGAGTCGAGCATTGGGAGTTGATTTCTTGCCCTCTGCCAATGTGCCATGCATACAGCATGCAAGGTAGTGTCGGATCTCAACGAAGATGCCGAGATCCGGCAGGTAGTAATGTTAAGCAAATGCAAGGGTAGTAACCGAGTCGGTCCAAGGACACGTCCACCACAATTGGTATGTGTCGAGGGATGTTGTCCAATGAGAATTAGCCATTGCTGCTGAGCAAATCTTGCGCTCGTGACCGCCTACTTAGACGGGACAGGAAGGGGCAGGTTTTGCCATATGTCGCGTAACAAAGTGCCAAAGTAAACTTTAATTACGCATCTATTCTTGACAAGACGGAGAAAACCCTGACAAATTGTGATCCAGTTATACAAATCCATAAGCCAAGCCTCAGACTAACCGCAAGTTACGACATACTGCGGCTACGAAACTGTCAGAAGGTGGAAAGATTTAGCTCTTGCAGTTTGAACGCTCACGCGAGCTGATGTCGGTTCGAACGATAGCGACGACTCTTCGGAGTTAAAGGACTATCGCAAGAGTCAAGATAAGCATTCCGATCGCAAGCTGTCGTTTATCAAAATATACGTGCCAGGAGAAGGCCGTGGGTATGCGGTATGCGTCACGCGACCACCTTCCAGTCAGAGTTATTTGCTTTCGGGGCCCATCGATTTAAGTTGTGCCCCAGCAAACATTTAGTCATGCATGCAGCATGTACCTTCTATGAATAGATATTGTGATATAGCCGTCGTGGAAGAAATAATTTGTAAAATTACATTTCAGGCACAGTTTAAGGTGATCAAGAATACGCAGCTATCGCTGTTCGGCTTCTCCGAGATCCAAGGGGGATTTGGGCAACAAAAATTGTGACACTTAAACCACTTGTGTAGCTGATTATCGGTGCGACAAAAATTCTTTAACGCGTACTAAGCCCAATCTTTAGCACTAATACGTATTGGGGATAGGATTGGCAGGGCAATGCAGTTGCAGCCCTAAATGCATGCAGGCCGTGGCACGATACCGCCATCCATGGCCACTTATAGCGCTACAATGATTCCCCCCTTCCGGCGATCTGCCAATTCCGTCAAATCGTTCGGCAGTGGGGGATGATCTGAAATTTTCACGCGGTGTCTTGCCCCTCTCATTTATGCTAAGTCACCCTGACGATCTTTCTTTCTGAGGTCAAAATTTCGCATTAGAATTGGTGCACGACACCGGCTTATCAGTTTGGACGAGGTATTTCCAATAATTATTAGCAGATGTCGAAAGTTCACCATCGCTCTGGAGCTGCCAACGACCAATCCGCTGGTCTTCTTAGCGGGTATGCCTCTGCGTCCACTACAACTCTCGCGTTGGACGACGGTCCGACAGTGTCCGGCGATGACCTTATGAACATGGCTGGCAATGATTCTGGTTGGCCACTACTTTTGCGTTTCGAGAAATGGTCGACATTGTATCGAAACATGCCCAACATGTTGATCGAGAACAAAGGACCCGTGGCGCGAGACCATTTGGCGAACGAGCGCAATTATCTTTCGTGGACACGTACCAGTCTCAGTTTTGCAAGTGTCGGATTGGCGGTCGCGTCTGTGTTTAGAGGATATGGAGATGGTCTTTTGATTGCGGGAAAGGTTATTGGATGTGAGTAGCTCTCGTACTCTTCCGCGATTAGAGGATAAAGCATTGACTTGTATAGGTCTCTTTATTCTCGTTTCTATTGCAATGATGGCCATTGGGACTTACAGATATTACCTCTGTGCTATATGGCTGCAGCGTGGCAAGTTTCCGCCAAGTAGAGCTTCCATTCTGAATATTACTATCGCGACTTGCTCGGTATGTTCGATATTGCATTGCTGCTCTATTTTATACGGTTCTAATGTGTGCTTTAAGTTGATCACCGTTTCGTTCATTCTAATAGTGATAAATACCTCTCGGGCGAATCTCAACGGCGGAGACGACGAGGGAGACGAGTTGTAGTTACTGGATAACAATGAATGGGTTACTCTCTTGTCACGGCATTTACACAGGTGTTTGGTGGATTGATTCTTTGTGCGTGCAAATTTAATTTTAATGGCAGATATTATCGTTCTTTGACTGCGCTTGGTGTGTATCGGGCACGGGCAGGTAGAATACGTTAATGTGCCAAAGGGTTTGAATATATCGGTGTGGAGGTTCGGGCATTACCAAATGATAGCGATGATTCTAGACTTTAGAAAATTGCATAATTTTGGTGTTGTTTTTTTTTATATGATTCTGCGGATAAAAAGCGCATTGTGGTGGTTGGTTGTAAATTCAGTATGACAATGTAAAACGAATGACGTCGGCTATTCGAGTCATATTTTTCATTACAACATTAGATCTTAGTCGAACGGAATAGGTCGCACGCTATTACCACGTATACTCCGTAATTCACCTGTTTTACTGAATTGACTTGCGGCTATAGCACTGGGCACTTTAATTCCGCAACAGTCACCCCATTCGCCCTCGCCGTGTAAGTGACCCTCATGCTGTGTTAAGTTTTTTTCTTCCGCAGTCTGCTTCTCGCTTGGTAACTCTCCAATGGGCAGAATCTTGCCGAATAAAAAATGTTGCATGATAGGTATCTTTCCAAGTACCTCCGCCTTATACATCTTGACCATTCCCTCACTGACCTTTTCCCAGGACTTCACGCCCGAGATGTCATCCAACATTGGCGAACTCCACCTCAGAGACGCCGTCTTGACGCTATTAATAAACGCAATTGCGGCGAGATACATGTAATCTTTACTGTACGTCTCTAACACATCCGGGTCATGAATACTGCGTGGCCGCAGATACTTATGTGTAGAAAGTTGCGCGGCACCAAATAAAAAGGGAAGAAAATGATAATCGTCTAAGCCCCAGACGCCATGAGATCCCGCCGGCTCCAACCAATAGACAGACTGAATCACCCGCATGAGGGCAATATATTTATTGAATACGCGCAAGACCATAGCTGGATAATCCGACTTTTCTAGAGCATTTAGTCGCGACAAACATAGCAGGAAGCATAAAAAGTTGAGTTCGTGGCCGGAGCCGTAGTCGATTCTTGTCTTGTTGCCGAATGACTCGGCGAAATAGGCCTGCATTTCTATTAATTTGTCCTCTTGGACGTCCGGAAAATATTTCCGGAATAGGTCAGGAAGTTGACTTTCTAAATCATCGTAAAAATCGCGAAACGCTGGATTACCAAAGCGAGATTTTTCGTTCGAGACCGCCGGATGGAGTGTTGTGAGCTGCTGCACTTCATCGAGAAGACTCAGTATCGATTTTGTCGTCTAAGAAATAGTCAGTCCTCAATTTAAACGCCCCAAACCAGTTATCAATAGATTTAGGTACCTCAGATTCTATGCAATCAAACGAATTTGGATGTCCGGTTGCTGCTTCTCGCAGATCAAGAATAAATTGCAATAGCACATTATACGTTTCCGATTCCTTAAAAACATCAAGGTCCTCTTGGGTAAGGATTCTTGCAGAAGGCTTGTCTGAGGCCATTTCGATTGCTTTCTCGACCTTACGTTGTAGTAAGTCGGTCACGCAAGGTGAATAGAATCGATTAAAATTGATGGCGATCAAAGAACACGGGATGTTTGATGCGGCGCTGACGCGGGGTTGCCCGATATAACCCCACGTCTGGATCGCAAATCCCTCTTGTGATACCAGCAGTGACTTCAGGATTTGAGATTATTTTGGGATCTACTTTCCTTGCACCCGCATTAGCCATACCGATATCGCCCACTGATAGGAAGTGGCCGTGCGTTTCAGACATCTATTTTCATGTCTTCGGCATCCTTGCGGCGGCTTCTAAAAGAGTACAGCGCACTGAAGAAAGAGAATGCATTGTTGGCATCAAGTGCAAGTGCCGCGGCAAGTTTAAGCCATGAAGTGTCCATTTCTCCTGTTTCACAAGAAGATTTGTATTATTGGACGGGCACCATTGCTGGCATACCGGGTACCCCTTATGAAGGTATGAACAGATGTGTACACTGGTAAACTCCGTAACCTAATAGTTTCTAGGTGGCTGCTGGAAGATTGAGATTAGAATCCCAAACATGTACCCTCTCCATCCACCGGAAATTAGATTTCTAACTCCGATATGTCATCCGAATATACACTTCAAGGTATCCATGTTTCCCGTACGTACTTGTAGTTACGGCTATGTTGACAGCGCTATAGACTGGTGAAGTCTGTCTGGACGTATTGAAAAGCCAATGGACAGCTGCATGGACATTAATGTCGGCATGCATTGCGGTGCGCGCCTTATTGAGTGATCCGGCGATAGATAGTCCTCTCAATATAGATGCGGGTAAGTGATACTTCAAACTATAAGAATTAAGTAAAGATGACTACTGACCTATCACTATTAAGCTAACATACTCCGATATGGTGATACGACAGGATACGATAGTTTGGTGCGATATTTTACCAACAAATATGCATAAGTTAGGTCGGTAGCGCCGTAGCAATGTACAACAGGCTCGTAATCAATCGATGTCTTATTTGACATAGGGTGCACCACCCCTACAGTCTATAAAACACAATACAAACGAGCAAGCAGGGTTAAAATATGATGCCATTTTGGATACTGTTTACTACATCTTCTAAATTATTCTCGTACAAGATATAACGGTCTTCATTGTCATTGAAACACGCAAAGCGAATTATCGTAGCCAGATAATATCAGACCAAGTCTATGAAAGCTTTCTTTTCAAAGCACGCTGAGCTTTTCTTCGCTTTCTCAATTTGTGCTTCTTGATCTTCAACCTGCGTTTTCGCACGACACTAGTCGCTCGAATCGACGACCTCCGACTTTTCCTCCCCAACGGCAGTGGTTTCAACCCCTCAATGGTGCCATCAGGACGGACAACGCCGACAAAAACTCTGATTGCGCTGTCTCCCTTCTCATCTAATCTCTTTTGCAACTCACGCATGCTCTTCAAGTCAACATCCATAGCGGCAATACACTTTAAAGTCGAAACAATATCTGCAGCGGAAAACATATCATCGTTCTCCCCATCTAAGTCAATACCGTGTGAGAACTTGACCTCGACCATCTTCATTGCCGCATCGGAAATGCCTGATTCTCGAGACGGCTCAACACCAGGAGGTGGTGGTGGTCGATTGCTACGCAATCGCTCCAACGCACTGTAGGGTAGGGACCTCATAACCGGGTCAAGAAGCTGCCCCGAAGCTGAAGTCGTGCCAAGAGGAAAAGCGAGAGGGTCCATATCGAGATTAACTACAGATTCCTCCTCTCCAGCTTCAACAACCGCAGGAAGCTCACTGAAGGGTGTAAAAGTGGACAAGGATTCCGTAGAAAGCAAGTTGTGCTGGACGGCGTTGTTGAGATGAAGCGGGCGAAATCCAGTAAAAAAGGAGTCATAAGCTAAGCCTATATGTCGTTAGAATCGTTTCCGGCTATGGTCATGTTCAGTTGATCAGTAATACGTACTGGACAGGCTGACATGATTGGTAGCCGGAGCCTTCGGAGACTTCGAAACTAATGTCTTTGAGGAGCCATCATCCACATCATTTTGTTTTCTAGTAGCTTTCTTTAATTGCTTCCGTCCACGAGACGCCTTAGGAAACTTCGACGACGTCGAAGACGACGATGACGACGAGGAATATCTCCGTGACCTGCTTGAGAATAATTCAAATGATCCCACTGTTGTCGACAAAACCGGATGCGGTAAACCGGACAATACTGGTCGAGATCGATAGCCTGCTTTTGTCGCGTTGCGCGCCAATGACTGGACTATGGCTTTGGGGACCATTATTCCTGTCACTGAAGCCGACTAGTATTATCAGACCAAGTAAATCGTGTAGCGGCGAAGTTGTTGAATTTCTACACGGGTGAGAAATATATTTCCTGCCACTTTGGTCAGGCGGTTTCAAATGTTGCTAATTCGCGCTCCCGAGTCATCCCTAACCCTAAGGATTCCGTCTTTGTCCACTCACAATGGGACAATAATGGTACATACAAACCAATTTAACTACATTCTGGATTTTATTCACCTGGAATCACACTCGTGCATAGAATTCTGACTTCTGACAACGGAGAGAGACATGTCAATCCTATATGACGTCTCCGGATTTCAAAAGTACAAATTTTACGGCGTTAGCGAATTAAATTACATCCAGAACAGTATTATTACGCTTTATCTAGCTACATCTTCCAAGTCTTGAGGATCTCCATTCTCTTTTAGACCAACTGTGGTAGAATACGTTTCCCACAGCGCATTATATGCCGCACTCAGCTTCTCAACCTTTGCTCGTAGGTCCTCCTTTTCATTTGATCCCTGATCTATAGCAGATATAGCTTCTCCGGCGTTAGCGACATTGATAGCCTCAGGGCCGAAATGCTCAACATTGCTGATTGAATACGCGACGTTGGACTCGTCAGATTCCGGAATATCAAGCCAGACGTCGTGGTTAGACGCATATGATGCATCATACGAGAATCTTAGCGATTCGTGCCTAATGTAGTGTTCTGAAGGGAGCTTTTCCAGTACCTTAGCAAGATATACAGCACCTAAGACATGGTGAGTTAAGGTAACGTAATAAGATATATTTGCATATATAGTTACCTCTACCTGGCTTTATTTTTTTAAGCACTTGATGTGTCGCTATATCCCAAACAATAACGGTTCCGTCTTCTGAACCAGAAACTAGCAGAGTACTATCAAACGATAAGTCCAATGACAGAACCTTTCCTGTATGTTGAGTGAATTTCACACTTGATTCACTTGAAACTTCGACAATTCGTTGCAATCCTCCAGTGTATTCCAATCCAGCTCCTTCACGGGACTGTCGATATAGATCGACATGATATATAATCCCGTCATCAGCCCCAGCATAAATTGCGCGCTCTGCGGGGTCTACAACAATACTTAGCAACGCTTCCTTGAAAACGTAGGTTGTTTGTAAACGAAGATCAGACGCATTCCACACCTGTTCACGCTATTTAGCCGAAAAGTTTCGAATCTAGAACTCAATTACACCTACCCGGCAAGATCCATCCAACGATATACTATAAAGCCGTGAATCTAATATTCCTCCTAAGCCGCAAAATAAACCTGTAACTTCTAGACTATGCTGATTCGCAGATTCTAACGGTTGCACATCCATGTAGTTCAAATGGGCATTACACAGTTCAGCAGTCCGCCATGAGTATATTCGGGCATCGCTGCCAGCGCTGAACAATACTGAATCATCTTGGCTAAACACTAAGCAGCTGATGGACCCAAAGTGTATATCCTTGTATATTAAACATGCTCCGGAACCCAGCTATATATTTATTAGCACTGAAAAAATAAGTTCTATATGCTTTGTCCGTTTTAAAGCATCCTTACCTCCCATACTATTAACTTGCCGGTGTGTGTGCCAGCTGCCAATAACTTTCTCGAATGTGATGCGACAATGCACGACAATTTCTCCTGCAAGATCAGCTTCTGCATTGGGGCTTCTTTCATGATAGAATATGAATTGATAATCGGTCGGTCTGACTGTGCGGATAATATGCTTGCATCTAAAACTGCAATTCGATTACAGAATGATCCATTTTGCTTGAATGTCCGGATCGGTGTTGTCGTATCGAGCTTGCATACCGTAAGCAGACCATCGGCCTTCGACCCAGAAGACAGAGTTCCATAGAGAAGATATTCGTCGCTCATGGCACGTATAAACCTGCGGATTTGAGATATCAACTACTTAATACGGCCCCAGCAAGTTTCAATATAATTATTCTTCAGCATGACTCGAAGACCTAAAATTTCCGTGCGGCTCGGCGCTTAAAGTCGGCCTCGAGGATGCACAGAACCGAACCTTGCAAACAATTCTGCCAAGTACATATTCTGAACAGGGTGTATATCATGGTCAATTACGTCGCCACGATAATTTCAAAGACTCCTATATTGGAAGAACAGCGGCAGGCCGTACACGATGTTCTCGCGAAGCTGGACCTCTCTGTTTCAGGCCAAAAAAAGTTATCAGACCGTTCGGAAGACTTCTTTTTTGACCTTCCCGAGAGCATTGGACTTGACGCTTTGAGAAGGGAAGTCAATATATTATGCAATGAAACGGCTATTGATATCGCTGTCCAGCCGAACGACCGGTTTAGAAAAGGCAAACAACTGGCTGTGTTTGATATGGATTCTACTTTAATCCAACAGGAAGTCATAGACATGATTGCGGCATATGCTGACGTCGAAGAGCAAGTCTCTGTACGTACATCAAGAGTTACGACGTAAATAGTGGAGCTAATACCATTCAGTCAATAACCTCTCTTGCTATGAACGGTCTGATTGACTTCAATGAGTCCCTACGTCGACGAGCGTCGCTTTTAGAAGGTGTTCCCTCAAACGTCTTCGAATCGCTGAAATCCCAAATCCGTCTTACTCCTGGGGCGTATGAATTGTGTAAGGTTCTTAAAAGAGACGGATACAAGCTAGCTGTCCTTAGCGGTGGCTTCATTCCATTAGCAAACTGGATCAAGGAGAAGTTGGGACTCGACTATGCTTTCGCCAACCAGGTAAGTCCCTGCACGGCTTTGGTCGGCGACAAAGAGTTTACTTAATATCTATCAAGCTCGAAGTCTCTGAGGATGGAACAGCATTGACCGGAAAGGTCCTTGGTGACATAGTGAATGCTGAGCGGAAAGCGGAGTTGCTGAGGCACATTGCTGAGATGGGCAACATCGAATTGGGCGCGGTGAGTCGAAGATGACACATTTAATCTCAGGAGTTAGCTGACATACTGAAAGACTATGGCTGTCGGTGACGGTGCGAATGATCTAAAGATGATGCATACCGCAGGATACGGTATCGCCTTCAATGCCAAGCCAATTGTTCAAGAGAAAGCACCGGCTCGACTCAATGCAGCTTCTCTACAAGACGTGCTATATATACTAGGATACACACTGGACGAGCAGAACGCTCTACTAGAAAACTAGAATTATTAATGTAGATCGCATTTGCTGATTACATGCAAATATCGTAGTTAAGGCACTAATAGTCATGTTGCTGTTCATCTCCCGTTATTCTCGGAAGGCCGACTCTCGCCGTAACTTCTAGTGGCCCAGTACTCTTAATGAAATCAAGCTGCTCCTCGGACTTTGCCAGTAAGAGTCCAACCATTCCAGTAGCGTTAACGGAAATTCCTTCGTACGATTCCTGACCTCGCGGTGCCACGAACATCCAGTCCTTGGTCATCGCGAAGTTGAAAGATATGTTCCGTTGACCACGCTCTCGTAAAGTGGTTAACGTGCGGGCGAGTAAAGAGGAAAAACGCATGACTAGATCTTCCGTGCTAGGATTCCTAGGGACTGGAAGGACAAAGTGGGCAAACGGGACGTCGGGATGACTGGTGGGAAACTGGCCAATAGCGTCTAACGCGAAATTAGGGAGGTTTTAGAGCACTCTACTCCATCGTACCTTTACTAATCGGAACGCCATATGCCATCGCAGCGTCCGGTAGCAGTTTCAAGTCCTGCGGGACGGGAATGAATTGAATGTGCTTGTGTTCCTGGCTCGCCCCCGATAACTCTCCGGAGTTATAAAAAGCAAGCAGTCGCGAACCACCTTGAATATTCGCTTGCAAACATTCCCATGTGGCGCTTAAGTCGTCTTCCGATAAGGGAGCGCGCTGTGGCTCGAATTGTTTAGTAATACACAGAAAGTGGTACGGGACGATGCTGAATTTGTTCAAAATAAGGGAGTAGCGGTCGCCAAGGTCGCACAAGAAAAGATCCGCCTCCGGATTTAAGAATGGGTTAAACTATTACGGATGAGTATTGATCCACATTTTAGTCTCGTATGTTCCAAGCCACTCTACCTTCGGCTTCCCTGCATCCTCGTCCCGCCGGAGCACCGGTTTCTGTGACAGACTGGGAGCTACGCGAACGCGGAACTAAAAAAAATTGCGTTGTTAGATTCTGCAAATGGCGAGTGAATGGGGAAGTAATGTGGGTACCGTAATGTCGTCAGCCGGAATATCAGTCTCCGAGGATGGAGTGAATATCAGCGAGCCTGACTCGACGGCCGAGCTAAACTTAGACCGTATCAGATCGGGAAACGTATCAGACAGTGGTGGCAACATATTAATAAACGACGCAAAGTAATTGACGCGTAGAACTGATTTAGTGGCTCTAATGGCTTGTCTGTACATAACCGGCAAAGAAAACACAAACGGTAATTACAGATTAAGGTTCTCAGCTTGTCAGCTTGCACATTTCGCGGCCTTGAAAATTTAAACTACGTAACCTTCTCTCCGTTTGCCAACATTTACTCTTTAATGATGAATCCTTTCCAGTCAACATTCTCTCGCTTCTACTATTCCAGGGGACCTGGCATAACTTTGACACCAATCAGAATAAGGATTAACCCGAAGACGCCGCGATTTAACTTACCTTATTCTTCTGGGAGCGCAGAGGACGTACAGAATATTGCGCTGTATGTTGCGTGTATCATATGGTCTCCTTCTTTCCAATTTAGTGACACGTTGACTTCGAAGCTACAACGAAATAATGATTTAGTCTATGAGAAGGGGATTATAGATTCCATACATACGAATTCGATCGTATTCTCGCCTCTTGACATCAAAAATATGTGATACAGGCTCAGTGCTGTCGGGTAGATTGACCCTACAATGCCATAGACTGCCAACGCGAAGCTGACGGGTGCAAGTCTTATTGCGGCGATCGTGGTGGACGACTTCTGGCGTTTCAAAATAAAGACGTGCAGGAAGCAAAGCGAGGTCATGAGATATCCGAGAAAACTAAGAGACAATATCAAGCCAAAGAAATACCTATTCAACTGCTGGTATACCATGACTTGGTGAATTTCAGACTCAAAAGGACACTTACCTATAGTTACGCACTCCAATGCAATTGTTCAGCCATACGCAGTGATGATCCATGAAATCTAATCATTAGTGCTGCAAATTAAAACAAGGGACTTGCGGTACCTATGCAACTATCGCACTCTCTACAGTGAATGGCTCGTGCTGGCCTCCATATTCTACACACAGTGCAATAATTGATTGGTAGGTAAACTGGACGGTCTTCATCATACTGCCTACAGTTGACAGTTACAGACAAAGGTGCGATGTTTGATGACCCAGGATCTCTTTTTTCTGTCTCTGAGGTTTCGATATGAATGTTGCGAGGCAAGATCTATATAATAAGTTGGACGGAGCTGCACAAATCTGTCAAAAGCTAGCGGACTCACTCCTGGATCAGATCCGGCAGATCTATATAACGATATAACACATAAAAGTAGAACGTAGGCAAATATGATAGGGAGAAAATAGGAAATATTGTTCCAGATCCAAGGTGCCCTAACATACATAATTAGCTCAATTAATCAATCTATCGAATTGAGGCAGCCCTGGCACACAACCTACGTAAACCCGAAAAACAGTCCAGCAGGTACGGCAATGGCAGCAAACACTAAGATTGCGTAAAGCTTTTTGCCCGAACTTTGGACGTATTTTTGCAAGTAAACTATCGCGGCGCTCCGCAAACTATTGTACTCTCGCGGACGATTAGATGAGTCAACGGCAAAATACTGGTCCACACCGCGTTGTCCAGATCCGTGTTCGTCCGTTGAATTAGGCATTCCTACAAAATGCCGAATAGAAGAAGCGTGATAAATTTCAGTAGCTCGTTATACTGGCCAGGGCAAGAGCATTTGTTGGAGATACAATTCATGAACAGGGATATGAAATAAACACTGTTTTTAAGGGGTCGCGTGCGGCTTACAAGAATGAAAGAATATACTGCGGGTTAGGGTATCAACATTTTTACTGACCATTTTCTGGGCTCGTGTCGGCAAAGATACAACTATTATCGTGGCCACTGCCAAGGGCTTCTTCAATGGATGTATATTGGCTATTTTCACCGCTGTGGTAGCTGAAATTTCTCCTGTGGAAGAGATCGGCACTAGTATTTGGGTCTTTTAGGGTGTGATTTTGGTTGGTGCCCTTTCATCGTTACCCAGTGCTAGAGCTATCATGGAACGGATGGAAATTACAATGGTTTGAAAATATATAGTGGTATTACGCTAATAGCTGGTGCCATAGCCGCTGCCTTTGCCATCTATAGAAGATTTGAATCCCGAACAAATTAACTCTGAAACCAAATACCGAATATCCGTACAGCATCCTAAGTTCCGTAGCTGACACCTTTAACTACACCCAAGCCTCGAGTACGCCCTTCGCGAAATAAAACTTTCTGACCAGCCTTGATATACTCAGGTCTAAGCATGAACCGAAACCTCACAGTTGCGCGATCACCAGTCCTGATGTAAGGCCTATCCAGCTCCACAATTGTGCATGTCTGAGCAACTGCTCCAACATGTAGCATAGCCTGATACCGTGTCTTGATAGTGGTGGCGTGCTGTAAAATTAAAACTTCCGCCACGAATTCTCGCACAGCCCGTGGAGGCTCGGCCCCATGCGCCAGTACTACCATCCCCTTTCGGACATCCCGTCGTCGAATCTTTTTCATGGCAAAACTTACAGATTGACCTGCGTGTGCAGTATCAACACCTTGACGTTTCCTCTCTATGGACCTGATGGCAGTGCTCGTGAACTGCCCCAGTGAGTCTGGTCCAATGTAAACGCTATCCCCCACATGGACAGTCCCACTCAAGACCACACCGGAGACAACTGTACCAACAAATGGGACAGAAAATGTGTCATTTATTTCGAACTCCAATGGTGCCGTCTCGTCAAACTGTCCGTGGAAGGGCAGAAGATTAAGAAACATTCGCACATAATCTAGACCTTGGCCTGTGACACTGGAAATTTGAAAGATAGGGCATATCCGTTGTGAGACAAAATTTGTGGCTGCCTCTGCGACATCTTGATTCGAACCGATAAATATTGGCATTTTACGACAACCAGGTGATCGAAGAATCTTGCTGATTTGGTTGATAGTAGATTGTAGAATGTTTTCAGGACACTATTTCTGTTAGTTTACACCAGTATTCAAAACGGCAATAATTGCATACCATGTCGATCTTAGTCACACAGATAAATACAGGTACGTTCAGTGCCAACGCAACACCAAGATGCTCTTTAGCCATGCCAATCATTCCTGCATTAGCACCAACCATCAGCATCACAAATTCTACAGGCAAATTAGTCACATCAAGCTGAGCATAGCAAAGCATTGAACTTACCTGGTGATCCTCCCATCAGACCAAAAACCGTAGTCTTGAGATATTTCTCATGCCCGGCGAGATCAATGAAGGTCAGCACTTTCCTGCTACCGGCTACTATCTCCTTCCAAGATGCCTTGTTGGTACCACCACTTGTGCCTACCGTACGCCCGGTCTCATCGAAGCCCATTATCTCCATGCCGACGCTGGAAGTCCGACCCGTTTCAACCTCATGCTTATGCCTGAACAGATTAACACGAGCTTTACCTCGCCCGTCATCAAGGCCACCTTTCGTCAACACCCCAAGTAATGTAGATTTACCAGCATCAACATTTCCGACCACCGCCACCCTAATTTCCAGAAGTTGCGACACGGATAATGCCCGCTCTCTTATTAAAACTCCGCCCACTTTAGTCACCTCAAAGCCTTGCTTTTTCTCGCTTTTATCTCCCCCTTGTTCCACGGAATAAAGCTCTGTCACGGCGCAGTTTAAATCAGTGTGGGCGCAAACAGCCTTTATGTTCTCCAACGCCAGATCATATTGTTGCGGTGTTAACTGGATTTTCACATTTGGGTCCAAGGGGTCATGCGTTAAAGATAAAATGCCTTCTCCTCGTCCATCATCTACCACTTGCCGTATTAGTGACACCAGTTCCTTTTCATGTGCCGCGAGATTTAATAAGCAATCCTTGAAGGCGATTCGTGGTTCTGATGTTGATTGAGTATCGTTCAATGTTAAGGTCGCGAGAACATCAAGTTCCGATTGAATTGACTGTGCTGACTCATTTTCGACCGAAGGCGCCTTGGAGGAAGATGGTTTAGACCGCTTGACATTAGATGTCGCATTTGCTTTCTTGCCGTTTGCTGCTGCTGGCCTAGGGTGTGCGCTTGCAGCGAACTCGTTAAGTGACGTCATGAGTGGCAGCCTTATTTATAACAGTAATGTCGGAATAACGATAAATGCGATACAATACTGAATAATCTGTAGGGAACATAAATTTCCCTAAAACACAGCAGCATGCCGTTATCAGTGATAGGCTATGACCCATAAAAAAGGTGGTATGAATTATATATGCGCAGATAGCTATTGTTGGAGAACTGGCCGCGTCGAAAAATGGCACCCAGATTAACTTCTCGCTTCGATGACTCTAACACTGCAAACAAGTGTCATACAAGCACCAGCAAAATACTCGGGGGAATTCTCTGACCATGCAAATACAACACATTTGTCGTACCATGACCATGACCCTCCCGAGAGGCCATATGCCCATATCAAATCATTGGCAGAAACTTTCCATTTTTGACTTGATAATATTCTACAAAATTTGTTTTCATTCCAAGCAACACTGACAAACCGTCCTTACAAACTCATCATACAGCGCGTTGCATTCTCCTGCACCATGGTCTGACCCGTCCAAGTCAATCCAGCTATGACTGCGATGGTGGACTTATGAGAACAACTGCATCGCCTCGGACAAAGAGCATTTCACTTTGTTTCTTGATGGTCTGGAACGCAAGTTAGACAGCTACATCTACATCCTTCGTAATCGGAGAGCTACGACGAATTACATCGTAGAGATAATCAGAAAGGAGACAGAGTTCAATCACATACCTTTAAATCTTCTAATTCGTCATCCATTACGTAGACAGTTTCTTCTACATCGGACAAAACCAGATTACAGTGTGAGTCATATGCCTAAGATCGTGCCTGTTAATTAACGCAATCCTTCTATCATTGGAAACCCAATACTAATAACGTACATGCAATCTGCCTCGTATTTCTCTGTCGCCTTTCAACTTAACGAACACTCTCTCGTTCAGTGACAGCCGCACAAGATCCAGAGGTTCTGACACAATGGCGTTATCGAGCTCATCCGCTCCGGTATCTGCCATCTTCGAATATTCTCTTCTTAGGTGAATTTATATTCTGATACTAAATGAATAATATTGGTTAGCTGCTCGCTCAAAACGCGCAGTAAATTCATCCAGATCAGTCACCTCGTGGTGAGCGTATCAGTGGCAATATCACCTCAATCTATATTAGTTGACGGCGACGTATTACCTACATATTAATGTACCTTATGTTACAGAGCATAAAGAGTAGTATACACCGCTTGCAGACAGCGTGCTCTTCTGTCGTCGTGGCTCAATTATTTGACGTTCGCTGGGCAACAGAGCGCTGAAGAGAAGACTTTGCTTACCCGGCTTTAGTTGTTTCGAGAGCAGTTGGGAGTTGATCCGCCGCATACTACAAAATTTTGTTGCCTACATTCATCTACAAACCATCGGACAGGTTTAGACCATTTATCTAGTTGAAATTATAGGCCAAGTGTCAAATTCTGTCGGGTAGTGAGTTTTTATTATCGGTGAACTAGAGTAACTTGAGGATTCATAAATACTTTTGTGGCTTTCCGCTGGTACGTCGTACAGAAATTATTTGGGATTGCACTTTAGTGGACAGTTAAACAATGCCGAAACGACAAGCCGACGAAGACGAGACAATAGCGTCTCCAGGTACTGCTCTCAAAAATGGACAACGTGTAACGGCGGCAGCAGAAGGAGAAAATCGGGATGAGGAGATGGGAGAGTTTGAAGATCCCTATGGTGATGATTTTGAAAGCGAAGAGGAGATTGAGGAGGAAGAGGACGAGATTATTGAACTAAATGATGACGACGAAGACCAGGAAGAAGATGAAGAAGCTGCTGAGGAGTCTGAGAGCTTAGAGAAGAAAAGCCAGCCAAAGAAAGGTGTGTAATGCCGAGTTGACCAAGAACTGGAAATATTAATGACTGTACGAACAGAGACGCCACGATTATATCTGCCACATCGATCAGCTCCCTTGGGTCCTGACGAGGTGTTGGAACCAGATCCGACAGTATATGATATGCTTCATAGGATAAATCTAAATTGGCCATGCCTTTCATTTGACATCCTTCCCGACAACCTTGGTAACGAACGTCGAGGATACCCGAAGTCAACGTACTTCGTTACTGGTACGCAGGCGAAGCGAAAGAAAGAGAACGAAATAACTGTTGTCAAACTCAGCGAGCTCAGCAAGACATTGGAAAATGAAGATGACTCAGAAGCGGAATCTGACATTGACGATTCGGACCCAGTATTGGAGTCAAGATCCCTTCCTACAACTGATACTACCAACCGAATTCGGGTGTCCCCAGATGCGGCTAAAACAAATGAATACCTCACTGCCTCCATGTCAGAATCCGGTGATATTTATATCTGGGATATTACGCCACATTTTTCCGCTTTCGATACACCCGGCACCGTCGTTACGAAGGCGATGAACAGACCGGTGCACACTATTCGAGCGCATGGAGGAGTTGAAGGCTATGCGGTTGACTGGTCTCCACATGTTACTACCGGACAGTTACTTACAGGTGACGTCACTGGTAGAATTCATCTGACTACAAGGGGTACTAGCTCGTGGACGACAGACAAAGTCCCATTTGTTGGTCACGACAGCGGAGCAAGCGTGGAGGAACTGCAGTGGAGTCAATCGGAAAAATCTGTTTTCGCCAGCGGCGGTAGCGATGGATTTATAAGAGTTTGGGATATTCGAAGCAAGAAACACAAGCCTGCGTTGTCTGTTAGAGCATCCAATAGCGATGTTAACGTCATGTCATGGAGTAAGAACGTGTCATACTTACTTGCTAGTGGCCATGACGATGGCTCATGGAGTATTTGGGATCTGCGAACATTTAAAGCCAACGCGAGTGATGAGCCGCCTCTACCTGCGGCGTCATTCAGTTTTAACAAGTCCGCAATTACATCGATTGAGTTCCATCCAACTGAAGAATCCATTGTCGCAGTATCGTCCGAAGATAACACGGTCATGCTATGGGATCTCTCCGTTGAAGCTGACGATGAAGAAATTGCTGCCCAGAAACGAGATGATGCCGCCGGTGAGCTTGATGACATCCCACCGCAGCTGTTATTCGTTCATTGGCAGAAAGATGTGAAGGAAGTGCACTGGCATGGTCAAATCCCGGGCATGATCATGAGCACCGGCGGTGAGGGTATAAGCGCGTGGAAGAGTATAAGCGTATAAAAATTATAAGGGGATAGTTCTCCGTTAAATTTGCTCGTAGAAATGTTTGTGAATGGTGCTTTTCGGAAGTTTGGTTTTGAACTTGCATGTCATTTCAAAATATGTGCTTTGTGATACACTTGTCATGGCGTAATAAAAGTTAGTATTTATTAATTATTAAGTAACTTATTAGGATACCTAGTTAGTGTGGGTGCGTAATTCTGATCCAAAATAATTTTAAATAATGCGGAGCATGTTGGCCATTCCTTTTCAGGACTAGACTCTTCAATCCTGTCATCTGGCAATTTTAGCATGAACTGGCGCTAACCCTAACTAAGACTGGTCAAACTGATCCAAATTTTTAAGGACTGGTAATTTCTCGACGCACTTGGCGCGAAATAAAACACTTTTAACACTAAATTATCATCGCCACGCACTTGCCAATGACGCGCGCCTTGCGGTCTCGTTCGCGCGAATAACCACTTCCCGGCAACTAACTAGTGTGGGTCCGAGGTGATTCCTGTCAACAACCAATTCTCACGACTAAATCCTGCTTGCGGGATTGAATTTGTTCCGTGTTCACATTATTACTCGAAACACCTCGGAAAGGCATGAAAATATTAATATAGTCGCTGTTCGACATTTGCCTGCCACACGCGAGTTATATAGATCTAGTGCAAGCATATCACTCACTCGCGTTCGACTTGCCCTGTCCGTTCTCGCACAAGAGCGGTGGCACTGCAATCATTGTGCCTTCAGCACCGCTAGTCTCGCACGATGTCGTCGGATCACTCTGCTGCTACGCAATCTTCGGCGCAGCTATCCCTGCCGTATATCGTAGGGTGGGACGTGCAGGAAGTCGGTAGCTGGCTGGAACAGATCGGATTGAGGCAGTACCGTGACTCGTTTATGGAGAACGATATTACGGGAGAAGTATTGATCCATTTGGACCACGATTTCTTGAAGGATTTAGGTGTCTCTTCAATTGGTCATCGACTACAGATCTTACGGGCAGTGTACAATATTAAGATAGCGCAAGATATTCCTATCGAAGCTGGACAGTTTGTTCCGTTATGTGAGTGCCTTACGGCGTAACTTATTTGATTATGGCTAAGACCTGAAATGTAGCGCTTAGCGAACAAGAAGCGGCAGATCATGAGACGGTTGATGTTCAGCGGTTGATGAAGAGCCTGGAAATTAGGGATCGTAGAGTCATGCATGCTGAACAGGAGATCAAGCGACTGATGGAGAACTATTCTCGACTACGAGAAGATCTGTTACCGATATTTAAACTAGTCAAGGAGTCCAAGGTATGAAGTTTGATTAGTTTATCATTTTGATTACTGTCTCTAATGCCGATGGCAGCCTCTTCCGACCCCTGAGTACGTGCCCCCAAATCCCTATTCTCATCAGTCATCATATGCAGCAGCAAATGGTCCTCCGTCATCCCACATCTCGTCACGACATTCTATGTTTATTTCGTCTTCACAACCTATATCTGGTGGACTGTCATTGAATAACCCATCGCCCCTATCATCATCCTCATCATCACATGCCGGACTTTCACGAAACGTATCTACGAAAAAGATTAACACAGCAAAAATCAATGCGTCTCCAACACATCCCCCTGAGTCGCTAGAGCATACTTTAATACCATCGTCATCCTCGTTGCCGTCTCCGTCATTAACGGTACCGTCAGCAGGCACGGCACTTGCGTCGCCATCGGCTTATGGGACAGTGCCTAAGGACCTGCATCATCGTAATATGATAAATAGTTCATCGATAATGCTGCCAACATCGCAACCCCAGTCTTTCTCTACACTTCCTATCTCCTCAGCATTTCCGTCATCCCTCACCCTTTCAGAGGCATTCAAGCCGTTTAAACTAAAGCAAGATGATCCATGCTACAAAGTTCTTCCTGCCGTTCTGAAGGGACACAAGATTGATGACGACTGGCGGCAATATGCCTTGCTAGTCTGCTTCGGGGACCAGGAGAGACTGCTAGGATTAGAAGAGAAGCCTTTGACTGTATTGAAGGAGTTGCAGGACGCGGGCAAACAGCCTGTTTTTATGCTACGGCCAATACAAGGCATGAAACATGAACAAGGCGCGATCGTGACAGGAACACCAGGCGGTGTCTTGTAAACTCGCGACTAATGGTTTTATGCAGATTATTCGGAGTTTGACAAGAGTATAGACACGCTTTGGTTGGATTATTGCATATTGTTTTAGCTGCCGGTGTAATTTTTCTGATTGAGTTTTGGTGTTTTGTTTGTCCTGCTTGCCTTGCGAGAGCCAGCGCATAGTGTATGAATATAAAAGCGAGATCAGTGCGTTTGAATTTTTTGGTCTTATTGAGACTTTTGTGTCATGACCGTGTTTCATAGTAGGT
The DNA here is from genome assembly GCA_030556285.1 of Lipomyces yamadae. Lineage (NCBI taxonomy): Eukaryota > Fungi > Ascomycota > Lipomycetes > Lipomycetales > Lipomycetaceae > Lipomyces > Lipomyces yamadae. Next base: position 86,701 of record JAKTPU010000042.1, on the reverse strand, counting down.
TTACAGCTACCAAAACTGACTTTGTCGTAATTTATATAAGTTGCTTTTTTCATATTTTGTGTTTTGAGGTTGAAGACTATGTAAATGTATGAATAAAGAAGATATGGGTTGCCTGCAGCCAAATTATTGTAGATCGCATTGGAATCATTCAATGGCCAATCTATATCATTCTTCTCGATCTCTAGCTCGAAAACGAAATATCAAAGAAGTAACTTTTACAAAAAAATTAATATTTAATATATGTCCGTCAAAGAAGCGTTCTGTGGCTCTCTCTCTCCTACTCTTTAGACTTTGCCCTTCCAAGGTATGTTTTAAACATCGTAAATATGCATGAAACTACAAAGATCGTGTGTAACCTTAGACAAGAGGAGCCCAAACGATTTTCAACAAGCCAAAGAGTTCACATTGCCCCGGTCTACAATAAGAGCTCGAGCGGGTTCTCAACGATCCGCTTGAACGACTTGATCCACTCACCACCTACGGCACCGTCAACAACACGGTGATCGAACGATCCCGTGACAGTGATGACATCTTCAAATTTAATACCGCCATCAACGTCCTCGACAGCCTTGCGCTCAGTGGTACCGACAGCCAAGATGGTGCTCTGCGGTGGGTTAATGATCGAGGTGAAGGATGTAACAGCGGTGTTCATGCCAATGTTGGAGATCGTGACGGTGCCGCCAGTGTATTCCTCTGGCTTGAGCTTACCGTCACGAGCACGCTTACCAAGATCCTTGACTTCTTTGGAAATTGTGGCCAAGCCCTTTGCGTGTGCGTTCTTGACAATCGGGGTGATTAAACCGGTAGGGGTGGATACGGCGACCGAGACATCGACGACGGAGTACTGTCGAATAACACCCTGAGCCTCAAGCCACGCCGAGTTCGCAATTGGGACTTCCAAAGACGCCAGCGCCATTGCTTTTACCAAGAAATCGTTGACGGACAATCGGTATCGTCCATCCGCAGTGGAGTTAAGAGCCTCGCGAAGTTTAAGAAGCTTGGAGACAACGACCGTCGAAGACACAAAGTAGTGGGGCGAGGTCTGTACGGAGGAGGTAAGTCTGCTCGCAATGGTCTTACGCATGGATGAGATCGGGATGTCTTCGAAAGTCGCGCCAGCAGGGGCCGATGGAGCCGTGCTAGGAGCAGTCTTGGCGGCAGGGGCCTTGTAGGCCTCGACATCAGCCTTAACAATACGGCCACCGGGGCCGGATCCTTTGATGTCCTTCAGCGGAATTCCTCTCTCAAGCGCAATCGTCTTGGCAATAGGGGACGCTAAGATACGAGGAATAGCTGGAGCCTCAGGCTCGTCGGCTGGCGCAGTTGCAGGCACGGCCTTGGTTGTAGAAGGAGCAGCAGCGGCCGCAGCAGGTTCAGGAGAAGCAGCAGGAGCAGCAGCAGGCTGTCCGCCTTGCTCAGCGATGGCCGCGTCAAGAGTGTAGTCGGCGAAAGCACTAACGTCGCCCTCATTTGACACATAAATGCCAATGGGCTAACACACAAGTTAGCAATCCACATGGAACGCAATTCACCTTGATGCAATCAAATAAGCGCAGTGTGTGGTCGACAATCGGCCTGCAGCGCGATTGCTCGGATTGTCCGAAGTACACCAACGTAGTACAGAAGCACTAAATGCTAAACTTACTTTGCCAACAGGAACATCCTTAGATCCTTCTTCGAGCAAAATCTTGGCTAGGTAACCATCGTCCTGGAACTCAAAGTCCATCTGTGCCTTGTCTGTTTCGATCTCGACGAGAATCTCTCCAGGGGCGAGGGAATCGCCGATTGCCTTTGACCACTTACCAACATTTCCCTGAGTCATAGTTGGTGAGAGCGCAGGCATGTCGATAATGGTGTGAGGAGGATATGCTAGGAGACCAGTCAGAGTCTAGCCTACCGGATTAATTGGCATGCCAAACTAATGGCAACGAAAGAGTATTTGGTAATGCTGCGTTCATCGTCGAATTGCGCGTTCACAACCACTCAAAATCGCATCGGAACATAAAGCGAAGATACTCACATTTTGAAGCATAAAGCCTAATTAAATTGGGGAGGACCAGCCTCTGTTGCAAAGGGGAGGAAGAACGCACGCAGCTATAGGCCAGAGGTCAGAATTGTTGAATAACAGCACAGTTAAATTGCACGCCACGGCGACAATTGAATTAACATACACATTAGCAGCACGGCGAACAGCAGCTGCCGATGCCAGACGGGCGACTATTGTGGCGGACATTGCTGTATGGAAGTAACCGGGAAGCAACGATGGAGAAGAGTGGGGGAGTAGAGCAGAACGGCGACAAAAACGCGGAAGAGCGAGGCCCCAGTGAAGTTTGTGTTGCCCTCTCCCACGGTTTTGTAGCCGCGAGCCTCCGGCAAACCACTTGCTTCTGTTCAACCCTAATCCACGCCATACCAACTATCCCGCACCATCCAACACGGCAAGTTTTTGATGTAACCAAGTTAATAATAGTGGAATAGCAGACCAGCGAACAATCTGTCAGTAGCTCTTGGTGTGACGAGGACGGAATTTACAATTTTGGTTCACTACGGTGGTATCTATATATATACAATGTCACATTATTGCGTTGGAATAAAAGCTGCTGATCTGATAGCTGCGATATGCGGCATCTTTACAAACAATATTAATTGGCATAATATCCAAAGTGGATTATAGTAAGACTAGGCTATCTACTACAAAATCGATATGGGTAGTCCTTGGTCATTGAGTTGGGGTGCACCAAACTTCGGATCATATCAATTAACCGTCTCTAACCGCCTCTTTCCGAGATCTTCAATCGGGTGCGTAGATCTACGCATGACAATGTAGTTTTCAGAACATCACTCCCCAACCAAGTCCCAAAAAGGCGCTCCCACTATTGCGATGCGATTAATCCCACTGTAGGATTAAGAACACTGTCTTGATACATTTAGAATCATGTGTCAGATATTTTCCTGAACTGATTCAGTGCGATTGATTGAGATTGGGTCATCGCAGCGACACCGGCGAAATAAAGCGTTGGCCGACTCACCGAATTATGCGATCGAGCCAAATACTGCTGGTTATTTTCTCTATTCGCGTCGATGACGCGTTTCGCACAAAATTCCCCGGGTCATTTTCGATAACTACATTTTCAGCTTGCGCTAACTCTGGGACAATAATAATACTATGAATTCTTGCATTACCGCAACAAGTGTCCATGCGACTAATGTTCGGTTCTAGCGCAACTCGCCGCGTTCAATCATATTTTAGCCTATGATGCTGTTGTTCGAGTTACGTTATCGACATGTCGACTGACTAAGCTTACGTACGGTGTTCACAGGGCCTTACCAATTGGAACGCAGTTGCTTTTGTCGACAGCTTCGTCTGAGAAACACGGAATAAAACGATCTTTCCGAGTTGGATCATGGCAGCGTAATAAACTCAGTCGCAACTCGAATCTCACTCGCCTTTGTGGATGTCGTCCTGTTTTGGAGAAGTTCCAGCTCATTTTCAGAGCAACCCGGGAATGCTGCCACTTGGAAAACCCCGGCCCGAGAATTCCCGAAGACGAACGTTAGTGTTCTCCTAATATGATAGGCCAGGACGGGAAAGCGGGGACTCGACTGCGGGCTAACTTAAAATGGCAACCGGATTTTGAGTGTTTACCGAAACCTTAATTAAGATTTTCTGCCCATGGTCGTCCACGTGGCCTTTTCTTTCAATTCACCCTGCTAGCTCAATTGGCAGAGCGTGAGACTCTTATTAAGATTCTAGCGATCTCAAGGTTGGGGGTTCGAGACCCCCGTGGGGTGTATTTTTTTTTTCTTTTTTTTTTCTTTTTGTTGAAATTAGTAAAGTGTGGTTTATTTTTGTGTCAATTTGTTGAAATTGGTAAATTACGTAAACTATTCTTAATGTTCAGCTAAATAAAGCTAATTCGCTTGTATTTAAATCCGCGGTCGGTGTACCATCATAGTAACCTTAGCCAACATAAAGGATAAATAAACCTTGGAGCAACACACAATCATGGAAAAGCTCAGTTTATAATATCAACAAAGTCATGTAGGAAATCTGCAATATTCGCAAATCCACCAGCTGGCTCAATGACTGTTGACCTCATGATCTCATCTGGTGGTCCTTCGTCGATATCACCTATAAATTGGTCAATATGGGGAACTGAAGAACTCTGTTGATCCCAGGTCTCTTCTTTGAGACGCTCTCGAAACGGTGAGCAGAATTCAATCGCACTTCCCGAAGGCTGCTTGGATCCATGATCTTCCTCCGAATATGTAAACTCCCGGGCCAGCTTGACTTGTGATTTTTCGAATTCTGCTTTTGCAGGAGACCGACTACTGTCTACCTGTCTCCGCTGTTCCAAATCATCGATGGTAAACGATGTATGCGTCGATTCATAATCAAGTGTCTGTTCAGCGTCCGTGGTGTCGTTCTCGGAATCAGCTATTTCTTCTCAACTGTTAGTATATTCCGCAAACACGATTCACTACAAATTGAACATGGGTACTGTTATGGCTCTGCATAATAACGCTGTGACTGTTCGGCACAGCTATAAGATTCGGTTTTGCTAATAGCTGCTCCAGATTCGCAGCGCTATCATCAATATCAGTAAAGAGAATTTTCCGGTCCTTAGACGATATTTGCTCATTGGACTGCCCGGCGACTTTCGGCAGTTTCGTGGTAAAGCCACTGTTGTCGTTACCGTGTACTTCGTTCCCACGTCTTTTGCCCGCAGTAGTGTGTTGCTTTATCAGTTGCGATACAGCCGCACCTTGTTTCGCTATAATCGGTTCGTTAAGTTCCCTTTCGTCGTCACTATCAAGCGTAATATCGTGATCGGCTTCCAAAGCTGTTGGACGCGAATTTGTAATCCTAAATAAAAACTCATGTCAATAACCAATAATTTCATTTTATGTGATCTTCCACGAACGTTCGCAGCTTTTCGTCGAGTCGCTCAAAATCGTCATCATCGAGCAGGCTGTCGCTCGAGAAGTTCAAATTATCATCGAAAGGAACAGATATCTGAGGCACTATATCTCCGGGTACCGATTTTTCAGGATGGCTAGTCTGCGACGATTTTTTTTGCTTCTCAAGTTCGGTGACGCTTCGTCGAGACAAAGACTGTAACATTCGAATGCTCTCGGGTTGCAACGAAAGTAGAAGTTCCTGTACAGTTTGTGTGCCGACCAATTCTTCACACGAAACTGCGCATCGGCATTTCAGTGTTGTCGTAGGAAGGCTGCGGACCCGTACACCTACCACAAATGTCTTGCCATTTTTCATTTGAGGCACACTACAACGAAAGAAATCAGTAATCCGGAGAATACCGGTATCAGATAGACCTCACGTTGCGCGTCGAAAATCTACCAACTCCCCGTTGGATAATTCCATCAAGAATCCGACCGTTAGTAGTTTGCGACTGTACATCTTTACGACAGTCTTATTCAGCATAGCCACAGAAACCTGGACTGCAATCTCAACAGCTGACCTATCTCGCGTCTCTCCAAGTTTCTTCAACGTTACCCCAAATCTGGGGATCGTCTCGACATCTTGTAAATATTGCATTCCACGACCTTTATTCAAAGACAGCGCGCTTTCAATCCCAAGTATATCCGTGCTAGCGAGATCTGCAAATGTCTGGATATTCCTGTTGAGAAACTTGCGGAGAGTCGCCGGACCGATGCCGTTGAGCTGTAGAAGAACATTCGCGCTGTTGTCCCAGATTTCCGCTCGTAGGGACCGCGCAAGTTCTAAAGCGTTACGAACAGACACACCATCGGATGATTGAATCTTGCAATCTACAATGCAGCGAATAAGTCGTTGAACATTTTGCCAGACGATGGCTTTATCAGCATGGAACTGAGCGGCATGTTTCCCGGCGCCATCATAAACTGGAAATTCGGCGCGTCCCAAAGTATACTGTTCGACATTAATAATCGGCATCTGACAAGCGGAGGTTAGAATACCTGAATAATTAGGCTCACTTTGGCCCCGAAATCTTTGATGTCGACTACCTTCAACGGATATCGGATTCCTACAGCCGCATTGATCTCTTTATAAAATTTCTTTTCGCCATTTTTGAACCTAAGGGTCTTAAATTCACTAGATTGGGCCAGCATTGCCAACTACATTCGTTAACACGCTTAAACCAAATAAAACATTGTGCTCAAACTCACAATGTCGGATATGGTCATTCCGGTACCGGAATTCATAAAATTCAGCATAGTTTGAAATTGTATATAGAACCATGCCATAGACTTGCCATAAATCGTAGTCACTAGTTCATTCTTGTCCGATATCTCGACAATTTTTGACTCGTGCAAGCGCGCTATATTTTCCGTACATAATTGGTCTAAGACAACTTCAATACTCCTTGAAGGACTCGTTATGCCAATATTGTAGTGGGCGGGATTTTTCTTCATACGCACATATAAGAACGTGGAACGAAGCCATCCTTTGCCTGATTCGACGTCGTTGATCGTTTTAAGACAAATCTCGGCATTCTAATGTGTCAGCATTATATCCGAACAAGGTATAGAAATATTCCTACCAGATGTTCTACTAAATGGTTATGAAGGCAGCTTTCGACGACTTCCTTCCCACCGAGAATCTGCTCATACTTTGACTGCTTATCGCGCGTGGTCATAATGACAGCTGTACTGGTTAGTATCATGTCAAACGGCAGCGTAAATAATTGTAACTCTTACCAACACCTGAATTATCAAATTGAGGTCTTCCGGCACGGCCCATCATTTGATGCATATCAAACTCCGTATATTCCTGCACTTGACCGTCGATCCATGCGGATGTGCCTCTAATAATAACTAGATGCGCTGGAAGATTAATCTTGTAGGCATTAGCACCACAATAGATTCAGAAAGCAAACCTACATACCCCAACAGATAATGTTGATGTGCTGCAAATAATCAGAATCTTTCGGCCAATAAACATTCTTTCAACCATGACTCTATCCTGCAATGACAATCCCGCGTGATGATATGCCACACCCGATTTCGAAAGTTCGTCGAGCTCGTAATCCTGAAAGTGTCTGCCGGGATCAATTCGACATGCCAAAACAGCTTCGCGTGATTTCATCCATGTCCTAGCAAGAATTTTCGCAGTTGTCACGGTGCTTTTGCGGGTCGGACAGAAAATAATGATCGGCTTTTGTCCAAAGTGCGCGTTTAGAATATCCGGAAGCCTGTCACGGTTAGCTCCGCACCAACGCAGATGGGCAACTGATCAACATACTTTTCGTCGTAAAGCTTATCGAGCTGAAATGTATTTGCTGTTCGAGTTGGATACCCATAAACATAAATATCAAGCTGAACAGGGCGAAATTCTTGTCCAAAAGTATAAAGTTGCGCAGGTACTAAGTTAGGCTCAGCCATGCTTGAAACTGTAAGGGTTTCACCCACGACTTACTTGACCGCGAGTTCCAATTCTGCCCGAGCCATTCTGCGATGTCTTCGGCATTGGGAATTGTAGCGGATAGAGCGATAAATCGCGCATGCGGAGCGATATATTTCATCCTCGACACCACAACTTCCAAAGTCGCGCCACGAAGATCTTTCAGGATGTGAACCTCATCAATCTGTTGTTACCTGTTGTTATTACGCAGATCAAGCATAACAGAATACTAAAGCATACCAACACAAGTTTAGTCAACGTCATTAACCGATCATGGTCTTTCCATCGTCGAGTTGTCGAATCCCATTTCTCGGGCGTTGTGACAATGACATCAGCATGCTTTACAGTGGCTACTTCTTCGACAGAGGTGTCGCCAGTCAGAAAACCAAACTTAAGCCCCAGCACAGCAAGCCTTGCAGACCAATCCTGATACCTTTCGTAACACAGTGACTTAGTTGGTGCGATGTATATTATTTTGAAATTGCCGAGATTATCGGAGACCAGGGTCCTCAGCATCGCCAGCTCGAAAAGAACTGTCTTTCCTGAACCAGTGGGTGAGGATATGACTGTGTTAACGTCACTTTGATATAAAGTCGAGAAGCATATTGATTGCATGTCGTTAAATGCTGGGAATTTGAAAATAGATCGGTAACGATCCGGTAGTGCTGTCGTCAATGTGGGTGGTTGTGGTTGCTGTGGTGACTGGACCATTTTTCCCATAGTGTGCTGTGGGCCTCTGTTTATTGGAGAGAACGTCCTCACCATGGCTTCCATTGCCGCAATGAGCTAGCAACACGTAATATAATATGAAGTTAGCAGGTTGCGACGCGTACTGTAAACAAATTGTACAAAAAAATCCATTGTTGACTGACGCGTCGCAAATGTCGACAAAACCGGGTTCGAAGCAACAATTATTTTGTTGCCTCTGCGCCATATTGAGCTAAACCTTATGGCCCTACGCATCGGTACGTTCAATTCCCTATGAACCGCGAACATCAATGACGGCTCGATGAAGACATGCATAGATGGAGTGGTAGACTACAATGATATTATTTTATTATTAGGTTGGTTACGTTGCGTAATTATTTTTGTAAATTATTAGGCCTCATTTGTTCGTGCTGGAATTACAATTTGAGCATAACCCTGTCGCCGACATCCCACCGGCCCCATCGCCGCAGTCAAGCTCATGCACTCTACTGCTACCTTAAGTTAATGTTTAATTGCCAGATAGCATCAACCGTGCCCAGATGATTCATGAGCTCTTCTGTATTAGACACGGCACGCTTCTCGGATACAAAAAGAATTGTGATTCTCGTCGGTGCGCCGTTAGCCTCAGCGCTTCCCTCTCTTCCTGCCTTTTGCAACCATGCGGCAGTACTACTTAACGCAAAGTCAGAGGCATCTGGACACGAAGAGGAGATGAGTCATTCTACTGACGAAGTCGACGAATCCTGTCTGACGACTTGTTGTATCCTCTCATCGTCGAAAGAAGTCCACTGGTAGCTAATGATTCCTTAGATGAAGTGTCTCATTCGATATCCAGACAAGTTGTTGTCCGCTCACTACCGACCCACCAGATATCGTATATCTCAAGAATTCCAACCAGCGAACACCTCAAAGCGTTCGGACCTCAATATTTCTCCTTCTTAGCCGTCATTATGTCTATGTCACAGCCGATCCGCACAAAGTCGGGCGAGTTCACTTGGATCACCATCGTGGATTCATCGGTTTCGTATCAATCGCTGGTACTAGACACGCCGACCGCTGTTAAGCCGTTGCCAATATCTGTGTGGGATGTCGACAAAATTTGTTATCGGGGGACTGGTTCGAGTGGGGAGCTGTGGATGCCAAAGGTTGGAGATGTGGTATATCTCTCCGATGTGTTGACGCAGGAATATCGCGGGGCAGTCTCAGGTACTACGCGTAGGCATATCACGAAGATGCGTTTACTGTTCACGCCAAAGGATCTGCATGAGATGACCACCGTGGGCGTGAATGCGAAAGTTGCGGCTATGTCGCCTTTTTCGAGGACGATAAGCGAGCTTGTTCTTGATCTTAAGCATTGGGTTGATGTGATTGAGAGTAATAAGAGCATGATATCGACCCCTGAAGCGGTCAAATAAATTGTCTGCCATTATTCGGAATATATATCTCGTTAATTTCCACCCTACACGACCGCAAACCACACTGCTCGACCCTTAGCCGAGCGGATAACCTTATGTAGGCTAAAAGTCCCAACGTCAGACTCGTGGAAAATATTTGGACCCTGTACCGCAAAGCCATTCATCATTGCTCGAACATCAACGAAGTTGGTACAAGCGTAAACATTACTCATCGGTATTAGCATATGCAGTAATGCCGATAATCTTAATTACGGGCTACCCTTGCTCAGGCAAGACCACCCGCGCCAAGGAAATCATGGCAGCGTTCCAAAGTAAAGCACCAGATCGGAAAGTCCATCTTGTGTCTGACGAAATGCTCGACATTGATAAAAGTGTTTACAGAGGTATATTTCACTTTAGCAATTCAGTTTGGTTAATTTCCATCTCTCATTCGCATATGGTGCTAAACATCTCGAAGACGCGAAGCAGGAGAAAATTGCGCGGGCAAGCGTTATGTCGGCAATTAAGCGATATCTTTCTCGGGAGGATATAGTTGTCGTGGACGGATTGAATTATATCAAAGGCTTCCGGTACCAAATATTTTGCGAGGCTAAGGCGGAGCAAACGACGTTTGCCGTCGTTCACGTTGGTACACCAAAGGATCTTTGCCGATTGTGGAACGAAGGAGTCCAAAATAATCCTTGGCCAGACGATCTGTATGTATCCTCCTTTAGTTTGTTTTATCCTTGCCTCCTTGTTTTGCCAACGTGATACTGAGATTATGGACAGATTGGACGCGTTGGTGTTTCGATACGAAGAACCCAACGGCATGAATAGATGGGACTCGCCGCTTTATACGGTACCTTATTCGGACCCAGAGATCACTGTCTATGAAGGTATATTTCCAGCTCTCTTCGAATCTATCGTCCATGCGAAGGCCAAGCCGCCAAATTTTGCGACCATACTCAAACCTGCCGTTTCAGCCGACTATATCTACGAGCTTGACCAGCAAACACAAGACGTAGTTAAGACTCTTCTCAGTCGACAGCAAGAAGGCGGCGTGGGCCAGATCGTGGTTATATCTGAAGGTTGTGCGGTACATCTGCCGATTGAGAACGTGGCGACAGCACAATTGCAACGATTGCGAAGGAATTTTGTAGCGCTCAATAAAGTGAGACAGATTGATTGTGGGAGAATAAGAGGGGCCTTTGCAGAGTTTTTAAATCGGAGCTTTGGGACGGCTGATACTTGATTCTGATCTGCCCTTAATAATATATCACGGTAACACAGTATAATAGCAGATGGCACGATAGTGTGTATTGAATTGGGATTGGGAAGCCAAAAATGTATAATATTCAAATAAGGGATAGAAGCCCTGATTTGTCTATTTGGGAGCAATGAGTCCGAGTTCACGGCGGGAGGTAGCTAACTGGCCATCAAATGTCTATTTGATGTCACGGAGGACTGTTGTCATAGACCCAGGAGTTTAATGGATGCCTGCCTAGTGTGCACTTTTGCCGATGTGTCCACGTTGCTAAGTGTTGCACAGAATCCTTTTGGTCCAAGAAGTTTGGCCGAAATTTGATCGCCGTTTGATGAGACGATGCGTTCCTTTACGTGTGCCCTCCAGTTTCGCAGTAACTATCCGGATAAGCCGAGTGGTATGCGATGCCTCAAGCTATGTGTATCGAATGAGAGATTGTCTTCCAATCTGAGACTGTATTGGGGAACCATTCACGACGGCTTGCCGTGTGGACCCTGTTGCACTATGTAATCTTACGATTAAAGTCTTGATCTGACATCTTCGAAATACTTATTTGCAACTGAGAGCGCCGTTCTAGATCGTATCTTGTTCTTACGCATAAATGCGAGTATTTTCATTAGGCAGCACGTTAGACAGACCTATCGGGCAGAGTCCATTATAAGTGTCTAGTCTTAAGCCACTTGATTTGAAGGTAAGTCCGCCTCGAGCCATGCGAAATCTAATACAGGCTTGTTGGTCTGGAAAGGAACCCTCCCGAGTCAGACTATGTTGCTTAGGACAATACAACAGTTATGTACATAATACAGACACTTAAACTCAAATTCACAACAGAATTATCCAGAGAATCACGGAATATCGTGCAAGAAACTCGCGGATTGCGTACAACTCGAAATAGTACTCACCCACTATCAAACATTAACCTCGAGTTCTCGACAACCACCAAGGGATATGCTACATAATGGTACAACATAGCCTTAGGCACTTCATCGACGTTTGGATCAAGTCATCGTTCTGCAGTTGTTGTTGCTCAACTTGCAACTGCTGCTGCGGACGACCAGGATAAAAATTGGCTCCTGGATATCCGTCATTGACGGCATTTGCAGAGGCGTACCCATGGACAGGTGTATTTTCGTAACCGTACACTTTGTTGTTCTTGCGCGTGGGCTTGTATGTGGCTTCTGGACGCTCATGAGTGGGATAATGATAATTGCTCTGGGCAAAATCATGTTTGGGCCGGAATGGCAACTGGCTCATTGGAGTGTATCCGCCAGATTGCTGGAAGTTAATGATGATAACGCCAGAGTTATCATCGTCTACAGCATACTGGAAGTCGTGTTCTTGACAGAGACGCTCGACTGCGGGCTACAGGCTTAAAATCAGCGATATTCACGAAACGTGGAACGACAGATGCGAAATTACCTTAATTTTCGCTAGTCCCCCAGTGGAGTGGTTACCCTTGCCCACGATCACCTCGAGGTGCGATGCCTTGCGGACCTTGCAGGCAGCAATGCGTTTTTCGAGATAGTCCTCAGCTTCTAAGCGGAGTTATTAGCAGTTACGTGCAGCAGGCGTAGACAGAAAACACCTTTAATGAAGAGGCCATGAAGATCGATTTCATCTGAACCTGAATCTGCGTTGTTCGAGCGAAACACAAACTACGACAATAAACAGCACATGAGCTAACAATACTACGCCAAAGTAAATATATATTCGCCAGACTTACCTCAGCTGCTTGAGAATTGTATCGGTCCATGTTCTCGCCGTGCCGCTTGGCACGCTCAGACAACAGCTTCGCCTCAGCACCGTCACCACGCTCATAAGCTTCATGGGCAGTTTGGTAGCACCGTGCACGAGCTTCATATTCGTTCGAAGCTGCAGAATTATTAGTAGACATTTAGCACGACGATGACAAAGGAATTTGGACCCAGATCGCGCAGGCGCTTGTACTATACCAAGAATTAGTGTCTGCGCATCAGCAGACGCGGATAGCGCGAGTCTACGGCATTATCGCTATCAGAAAAAATCTAACGCACCTCAGCATCGTCTGCATGGTTGTAATCTCGCTGCGGTTTAAATGCTAGACAAGGTTGGCCAATATTCTCATTTCAACTCATTTAACGATCAACGAGAAACGCACGAGAACAAGATAACGGAGACAATAGCGCCGCTGCGGCACTCATAATGGAATGCGGCGTACGATTGTGCTTTTCAAGCGTAAGTACTGGATCAGACCAGCCAGTTTCCGCGAACGTTGACTAAAATTGTAATCCCTATTCTAGAATCCTTCACTGAGACGAAATAGTACGAAACAGAAGTATCAGATCAGGTGTACCGATACCGATCCGCAGCGTATAGGGATCGTGTGCACAGACGTGTGCACAGCTGCCGTCGTCTCCTTACGACGTTGATATCAAGTGATAAAAAAATCATTAACTTTGAGCCCTAGGGCTTCCACAAGGGGGGAGGAACGTACATTCGGCCCGAATCACCGTCTCGTGGGGATAAAAATTTAAGCCATAACAAAAGTCTGTGATTGGCAGACAGAAAAGTGGCTGTGTGATTTGCGTGAACCAGTGCGGTGGCGGTGCTTTGCCGGTTAATTTGGCGAATTTCGAGAAGTTTGGACATGTGACGCACGTCCTTTTTCGGAGCCCGATTTGAATGTCATTCAGCACCGGACATTGCAGTCGCCCAATGCTATTCAATCTTTTTAACATTCTAATAATAAGAATTTCCCGTGCTCTTATACTTATCCTAATAACTGTAACTATGCTACCCCCCTGATGGCAAACGAAAATCGCTGCCGAATCAAAAGTCGAAGCTCAGCATATTACTGTCAATTCTGAAACCCCAACAAATTGCCGATATATGTCAACGCGGAACGATACAAGGAGATTTCAACGCAACAATTTGCTTTGCGGCATTGATCAGAAGCAGGTTAATTGACGACCTTGTCGCTGATCTCTGAAGATTCATGAAATAGCATTCAAGGGGACGATATAACGGCCAGTCGATTACCACCAAATGCTGATTATATACATGGCAAACGGCTCCTGTCTTGTTCGACCGGGCCTACTTCAAGTCATTCATTATTTTTGTTCTTTAAGAACTAAGCCTCTTGCTCTTTACACCGTCAGGTATGTGATGACCAACTACAAATGTAGATGGCGCAAGCTAGCGCTCGTATGAGATAACTTTTCCAGAAGCTCGATTGTCGGGGCTTGTCGGCGTAGTAAAATGTTTAAGCCGGTAGTCCAAACTAGTGCTGACCGACACACTAGCCTCAAAGAGGATAAACACATTCTACCATTAACTGACTTCCTCTTTACGCTTAGTGCTTCGCCAAATGTCCTCGACATGAATCTTGGCGCATTGTCGTGCCACATGACTGTGACGGTTACACTGCAAATGTCAAGTGGTATACCCAGTCTACCTCTAAATTGCCATTGTGTATCTCATTTATGCCCTATCGTTAACAGCCACCCGCGCATTTTGGCGAAACAGGTCCCAGTGGGCCTGGAGTGTTCGACTCGCGCGATGCGCTAGGACCAACCACCAAAACAAGCTACTGTCGAACACACCATATTTCTCCATACTTCAAAGCCTTTCGAAGGTAGCCGCCCGCCAGCCATCTGATCACTCGCAAGGTCCCGCTGACTTCTCCAGCAGTAGTTGCGTTTGGATATTATTGGCTCTGCTACTGGCCCTTGCTATCTGCAGATAGTCGCTCGGTACTCTTGTTTTTGTTTGGTTATCCATGGTTCTGTCGTGCCAAATATTTGTGGCGCTGCCTCAAACCTCACGGCCGCTTGACCTCTGATCTCAACTGACGATCGAACTCATCACTCACCAGCGCACCATGGGGCGGTCGTCTATCGGTCGAGCACCTCAAGGAGAAGCCACAATACCTCAGCAGGCTACTCCTGGTGGCGGCTTTGAACATCCGTCGGAAGCCGCGTACCTGTCTTCGTTTCAGGAACACTGGTCAATCATAGACAGAAATCGCCCGTCTGAACACTCGCTGTACAGGCAGTCGCCAATATACCAGTCACCAAAGCTTGCTCCAGCAGGTGGAAATGTGTTCCAACATCCGTCATATCCTGGCCACCGTCCAGTACCCCCCTCACCTCCATATTGGCATCCGCAGCAACACTATGGACAGTATTCGTCAGACAGTAGTACGCCTCCGGCACATAGCTATGTGCTTTCACAACAGCATAAGTCGATTTTTCAATTGCCGGCCCCATCTCATGACCCACGACTGGTTTCATCAAGTGGGGAGCAATCTTATGCAGCACAACAACAATCCCATGGTCGCGGCTATTTGCCTCAATTGCCGTTGCCGTTGCACTCGGACCAGTCAACATCTCCTCATTCTCTGAAGCGTGGCCCACAACCTTCGCTCACGCTTCACCCTCCTCTACCTAATCAGCATGTTTTACAATATGGGCAAGGTGCACAGCCGCCGGCGCGTCCAAATCTTCCGTTATCCCATTCGTCGTCGTCGCTGTTCTCGCGATTTCTGTATCCGCCCCAAACGAGTCCGCAACAGCCACTGACGGCACCGCAGAACCAGCTGCCACTGTTGCCCACATCGCTGGCGCCTGCACATGATCTCCCAGAAGCAATGCAAACGCCTAGTATGAGTAGCCGAGACGGACGGCATATGTTGATTTCGCAGGACCAGTATCTGCCATATATGTCGCAGATCCCTGGAGGCGCTCAAAATCGTCACGGGCATGTACGTCAGGATGCATCGCAGTCATCATATGTAGGAGGGTATCAGCAGCCACAATATTACCAGTCGTACGGCGAGCGCCTCACAGAGCCGTTACGACCTAGCCTTGCACCAGTCTCCAGGTTACAGTTCTCTGACTCTTCCAAATTTGACGAATTTCGGATACAACCACAAACACAGCCACATCACAACAGTCAAACTTTCTTGGGCGAACCTCAATCCAACCCACAGCTGTATCCGGCGCATTTAAGGCGTCCGCCATTAGCTACAATCGATCCGCCCTTGAGTACTTCGGAATCTCATCAGGTGCTGTCACTTGAACAATATCACAGAAGTCAGCAACAATATCACCGTGGGTCAATGGCATTACCTTTGCCGGCAATTTCGCAATTTCAACATTCGCAAGAGCTACAGCCGCATCTGCAGCATGGACAGAGCACGTCAACACTGCCTCTTGCTCCAGTAGCAATGCGAACGCCATATTATAGGCATGATGTTCAAATACAGGCACCAGTTTCGCCACATAAATCACCAAAGTCTATGATTAGCTCCCCAGCCACTCAACCGGTTGTGTCGGAACCTGAAGGCCAACGGCAAGATAAAGCTTCGCAACTAGAATTCGCCAGGAACAAGTCATCCATCGCGGCACTTGTGTCGCCGCCTTTGTCTGCGGATAGACATCGCTCGCCTAGTGTTTCATCACCGCCTGTAAATCAGCGGGCGCCAGTTATGCTGCAGCGACAGGAGGCGCAAACTTCACCTCCAAATGAAACATATCGACAGGAGACTCAGCGGCCGACGCTTGCGCAAGTTTCTCCACGATTATCATCAAGTGTCGTCACTGGCACACGAAATCCAACGGCTGAATCAGCCGTGACATTACCAGAATTCTCTCAACAACAGGATGATTCACCGGAATTTAAGATAGCAAGTACAGAAGGATCTGAGCCTAGGCTTGTAAATCCCCAGGAGTCGTTGTCGTCGGATCATGACAAGTCTGCTCAGGTACATTTCAAACAGAGAAAATCTAACACGTCGCGAGACAAGACCGAGTCCAGGAAGGTTTCTGGCGAGCCTATTGTCCGCGAAAGATTTCGCGCTATCGCCCCTGCACCAAGTCCCGAAAAGTCTCCAGTTGATGAAGTGCCGTCTGCCCCGTCGCGGACCGCACCTCTATCGGCTACGTCGCGGCCGTCGCGGACTGCACCTCTATCGGCTACGTCGCGGCCATCGCGGACCGCACCTCTATCGGCTACATCGCGGCCATTGCGGAAGCTACTGCCTGCCCTATCGCGTGCTTCAACCAAGCCTACGGATAGCTCTGTTTTGGTATCCACGCCCATCGAGACTGCGACTGTTTCCGTAATGTCGTCGGGATCGTCGTCATCTCCGGCTTCTACAACAGGATCATCCTCATCATCTCCTAGCTCGACGTATGTTGCATTGGAGCGGACGCCGCCAGCTCCTATACTGCCTGAAGTGCCCAAGGTGGTCAGCGGTCCTTTGGTAGAACAGACGAAAACGCAGCCAACTGATAAGCCGTTCGTGGAAGTCCCTCCAGCTCGACCATCTGTTCTTGAATCATCTATGCGAACATCCGCGAATCAGTCAAAATCACCGCAAACATCCTCATCTGTCTCATCTGTATCGGAAACGTTTCATGCACCTAAACCGGTTCTTTCTGACTTGGCTGTGGTTGATCAGGGTTCTTCAAACGGAATTATCGCAACGACTTCTAGTAGCTCAGTATCGAGGGTATCAATGTCCGTGACCTTGCCCGTTGTGGCACCTGTGGGTAGGGACTTCAGCAGCGATCTATCGGAGCAAAAAGATTCCACGGAGCCTAGAGTTGCGAAACCTGTGACGGCGCAGGCAGCAGTCGTCTCGGGAAGTCGAGAATCGACGTCGCTGGCCCAGTCTGATGAGGAGATAGTCCACTCTTCCATATCAATTCAACAGCAACCATCGGCCGTGCAGCCGGCCTGTATCGCGACGACTTCAGAGTCTACGTCTGGGCATGATTCCAGTCATATGCTGTCTGGAGACGTACACGTTGCAGTCGCAGACAATAATGATGTGAAGACAAAAGGTCCGTCTTCCGCATCAACCCCCTCTTTGGGAGCATCATCATCATCGACTGCAAAGGGCAAATTAGTAAAAAAGATGCGCATTGGACCTAAGAGTACCTCGTCACCTATCACTGTTGTCCCTATTTCGCACAAACCGATGGCGAAGTTGGGTGATTCTGAAGATCATGATAGCGATGAAGAAGGTTAGAGCCATCTTTACGCGCTGATGCGAAATACTGACGATGTACTTCTGCAGATTGGACTATCCGATCGAAGGAACCTGAAAGGATTGTTCATGATGATGACGGAGAATCTGAAAGCGAGTCTCTAGTTCATAGTGCAAAAAGACAAAAGCGGTATGCAGAGATTGTCCCACTGTCCTATTACTTTATGCTAACAATTCGTGACAGATTTCATTCGAAAGAGGCATCTGACTCGAAAGATAATGGGGTGGAGAGCAAGTTGTCCACGGTATCTGGTTCACCAGATAGCCAGGCGCGTGAGGGGCGGGCGAAGACCAAATTCGAACACAATTTCTCAGCGGAGGCTGCGTTCAACGAACTACTGGCAGCGGGTAAAAATCTTCAAAAGGCTTTGGCGCTTGTCGCGCCCGTCACTTCTGAAGATCGGGAAACTGCGAACCCGAAAAAGCAACTCGATTTTACTGAGGTCGCACTTCATAATGGGCGGGAGCATATTACGCAGTTGAAGATATCACGGGACAGGCGCGAAATGTGTCGACAGTCCTGGCTTCAAGGCGTTATTAAAGGCCGCGCTGAACTTTCTTCGAAGCAGAATAACAGTATCTTGCGTCTTCGCCAATGGTTAAAGTGGTGGTGGACAGACATCGCGGCACGGCACTCGGAAAATCAACTGCAAGGATCCTGGGGCAAACGCACGCAGATTTCAAAGGCATGGCAAGCGGCGTACGATGTGTCTGCTAGTATCGTGCATGCTCGTCTGCGACAGTGTGAGCGAGTATATGAATTGCAATACCGATGCGGCTGGCCGGCGCTTGTACTTGCGACGATGACGACTCCAGCACTCGGTCCGACACAGCGTATTCGCAAGTCGCATTTAGAGCGGGGTTGCGATGCGACGCAGATTTCTCAGAAGGACTGGTCCGAATTTATCGCACTCGCTGAGAGTCGCATAAATGAGATTAGGAATGTCGTGCTGAACGAATGCGGGTATGACGGAATTCGACGAATTCTAGAAAAGGCGGCTGTCACCAAACCGTATGCACTTCAGAGTTTGGCACTATTTCCACCTTACTCGTACGCTGAAGATGAAGACACCATAGTTGTCATGCCACGGACCGTGATGAGAAGCTCGAAAGTGGTGTTTGACAAGCGGAAGAAAAACAAAAACGCTGATAAGAAGCCAGGAGGTAAATAACGTACGCATTCGGTATATGTATTTTATATATATATATGTTTTAATCATCTGCTACGGGACTCAGTTCAGTTACCTTGCGCTTCGCATTCGAAGTCATGACGGGGGTGTCGAAAACAATATAAATTCCAGTAGAAGGATGGATAATAATGGTTGACACTTTCTTTCATTTAATGATATGGCATAGGGTTGTTTTAGTTCATTCATGGCATTGCTGGCTATATACATATGTGGACGCGCTTCTAAATCATACATTACATTATCAATCATGACCACTTTGGTAGCAATTTAATTACGATCAATCCCAATATTACACTAACAAACATTACGAGCGCACTGACAATATAAAATCTCCAACCTATAGCGCTTAGTTGTCGATATTCTGTCAGGCGCCCCCCCGTCCGCTTCATATTATCAACATTCCGGTCTAAAGCTGCGGCAGCATTATTCACCACGTCTTTATCGACATCCAATTTCTCGCCCAGTGCGACAGCGTTGCGCTTAAGAACCTGGGTTTGCGCAAGGAGCGATGCGGAGATGGAGTCTTGTTGCTGTCGGTGATAGTCGAGACGAGATTCAAGAGTAGTGGGCGTGCCCGTTGGGATTGAGAATGGCTCGGATATGGATGATCTCGGTATTGCGGAGGGTGTGGATAGCATGTCCAAGTCGTCAGCGGCCAGCTTAGCTTCGGTTTGGGCAACAGGCTGAAGTGGTTTTCCTGGTACTGGAGATTTTCTTCTCTCCAGTGTGGTTTTTAGCTCATCCATTCCCTGGGAAAGAACCTAATCCGCTTGTCAGCTTATTGGACGCCGTCAGTATGCACTAAATATACCCCATCGAAAAGTTGTAGCTTCTGAATCATAAAGTGAGCAGCAGGTTAAAGGAAGATTTAGAATATATTTAACATACGTCCTGAAGGTTCCGTATCCGCCTCCGTTCAGCTAATATCATAGCCTTCGCATCTGCCTGTAAATCGTTCGGATCGCGCACTCCACCTATACCACCGGCCTGGGGAGTTTTGTCGATTTGCCCAAGTAGTTTCCGGGCATATTCCAAATTCTGTAAACTCGATCAGTATTTCTTATGACACTGACTGCTCACAGTATACTTACTGAAGATAATATATTCCGCTGAATCGTATATTTGCATATATTCAGCGCGTCATCTACTGCAAAACCGCCATCATCTGATGCACATAGAGTCGACGACGCGGGTTCGAGCGCTTCCACATCGCGAGTCAGTCGCTCGATTAATGCCGATAGATCCTTCAGTGACATTGTAATCGCGATATCATTATCAATCCTGGACAACTAGCCATCTGGAACACACATGACAAGTGCGGCGCGCCTGCCCCACGACATTGGTGCGCGAGCTAAACTTTATAAATCGACAACTTAAGTTGGCCTCATTTGACACTTGTGGCCGACAAGCAAGTTTATCAGAACAAATATTATTAGTGCTACTACTTTGATACCTAGATGCTACTTTAATTACCACGCGCGTGCACCGTTGCAACAATTTACGTCTTTGCATAACAGTTTCGCGTATATATTGAGTCCAAGGGGACAACATGAGTCCGAAGGGTAGCGGACGTAATGGCAATCCCGCACATTTCAAGCCCACTTTTCGCACCCCGCAACCGCCAAGGAAGAAGCCGCCTATGATCCGGCTGGAATCCGCGGCGCGAATCCAGACTCCAACAGCAACTGACTCAACACGAAAGGGTACAGGCGAGAGTCAAGGGCCTGGGATTATAATCCACTGGTCTGACGGCGATCCTTCGACCTTTCCCTCTGGCGAATTATTGAATCCGAGGATGAAAGCCGACGGTACGCGAAACCTTTTCAAAAAACTACCGCGTGATGATCCACGATGCATCAGTTATTTGGAATGCATCGCGCAATTAATGGTTGAGTTCGAAATTTCGCAAGGCAAAGATCTTGGAGTTATTCCAAAAGGTGCCCACGATTCGAATGTGAACACTATTGTAGATATAATGCTAACGCGCAATCAGGCACTTCCGTAACACTAAGATCTATGCCGAGAGGATATGCGATTTTTGATCATTGTACAAACAAACATCCCGGCACTACGAAAGACTCGCATGACACGTACATCTTCGGACATCCATCTGGTCGCAAGTTTCGGCATCCACACGAATTTGTGCCTCATGCGATTTGGATGGCAACTAGCCCAGACCATGATAGATCCCAATGCAAATGCGAATTGTGCAGCGTTAAGAGTATGGGACTGCAAAGAACCCATATAATCCGTTCGGCAGGGAAAAAACTTACTGCGGCACAAATTATGAAGGAAGCTACACGATTGTTAGCCGTCGAGGAAAGAACAGAAGATGCGAAAGTTGGCGCCTCTTGGTATCGGATGGGCGAAGTTGTCCGGCATCGTGTACGACAGCACGGACATAATGATTACTGGGAGCCGGCTTTGGTCAATAAGCGGCCATCATTTTATGACAATGAACCAATAGTTGATGCTCTGGAGCAGAACTTGCGAGAAAAGGAGGGTTATGGGCTCTATCTCTATGAATCGAAATCGACATTGCAGAACGTGCCAGAAGATGAGATACTGCCTTGGCTGGCGATGTCGCAGACTTGTGCAATCGAAAAGGTAATGGATATCGTCCAATCGTGGTCAGTGTTCGACAAAGATCGTGTAACTCCCGAAGGTACGGAATATAACGGAATATTCTGGGGGGCAGAGAAGATATGGGTCGGAGAAGCACTGAGGATCAAGCCCGACCCTGGGACAGAATCCGAGCGCGCGGGCGAGGAGATTTTGGTCGTTGACAAAATTATGATTACGAGCGGTGGTAAGCTGGCTATTACCGGCGATCTATATGTTGCAGAGCCAGTCACAGTGCAGGCTAAAAATCCTCCGCCTCGGGTTTGTGCCGAAAGGAATTGGATGATGTTGAATACTCTAGAAGACGCAATCGAAATAGACGGCACGGAGATATCCGGAAGGTGGTACTCCTCGACTGTTTGTGCCTTGGACACGTTGCATGAGGCGATAGTTAATGTCGAGAATCGAGTTAGCTGTCGAATGGAAGTGGCTGGAACTAATAACCCTGTTCGCGAAAATTCTTCTGCGGAGTTGAGTACAAAACGAGATGGTCGCGATCCCAGCGCGAGGCTGGCCGCATTTGAGAAGAAAATAAAGAAGCGGAAAGTTGATGGTGCAGGCATTTACGTTCCAAATTAGATCATCATTGATTCATTGATTGGGTTATAGCGCTTTCAGTAGCTATCAAATTGTTTACTAGAGTCTCAAAAATAGGCGTTTATGGATTGTACAATACATCGACGGGTTGGATAAACGTACATACAAACAACTGGTTGAAACGCCGCAGAGTTGTAAACTGACGGGGCTGGTACCGTTGTTTACCTCACCCTCATCAAGACGCGTAAAACCACCTTCCCGAAGTAAACGAGGCAACACCAGAGCATTGTCCCGTAATACGTCCAAAATGCCAAGGTATGCCGAATTTTACTATAGAATTACTTAGATTAGTCTTAGTCATGCCCTAAGTGGACAAAGAGTTAGAGTCAGCGCGTGCAATGCTAACGTTGGTATGCAGGGAAATCATCACGTTACAAGCAGGTACGACACTATTAAGCCAACATTTATATTCTTATTATCATACAAGTGAGACAAATGATTTAACATGACACTAGGTCAATGTGGCAACCAGATCGGAAGTAAATTCTGGGAACAGCTCTGTCTCGAGCACGGTCTGAGTCCTGACGGCAACCTGCGCACCGATCTCCCCGCAGTAGGCGGGACAGCGGACCGCAAGGACGTTTTCTTTTACCAGTCGGACGACACTAGATACATACCTCGTGCGTTACTGATTGATCTTGAGCCGCGAGTAGTTAATGGAATACTTAACAGCCCCTATGCAAAAATGTATAATCCTGAGAATATATACGTCGGTAGCGATGGTAGTGGGGCGGGAAATATTTGGGCGTCCGGGTATCGGGCTGGCGAGACATTGGCGGACGAGTTAATGGATATGTTGGATCGTGAGGCGGATGGCAGTGATTCGTTGGAGGGGTTCATGCTTTTACATTCCATTGCTGGAGGTACGGGCAGCGGCTTGGGTTCGTACTTGTTAGAAAGGCTGAGCGATCGGTTTCCAAAGAAAGTAGTTCAGACATACTCTGTGTTTCCGGCTTCTCAGCAGGTGTCGGAAGTAGTGGTCCAACCTTATAATAGTTTGTTATCCCTTAAACGACTTACACAGTTTGCCGATGCTGTTACGGTTCTGGATAATGCGGCATTATCACGACTAGCGGCGGACAGTCTGCGGGTGCAGAATCCTACTTTTGACCAAACTAATCAACTTGTTGCAACGGTGATGTCGGCAAGCACAACAACATTGCGGTATCCCGGATATATGCACAACGACCTTGTATCTCTACTCGCGAGCTTGATACCCACTCCTCGATGCCACTATCTCATGACATCTTATACGCCATTCACAGCAGATCTTGTTGATCAGGCCAAGAATGTGCGCAAGACCACTGTGTTGGACGTTATGAGACGTCTTTTGCAACCCAAAAATCGGATGGTGTCGACCCAGCAAAGTGCCAATTCGTGTTTTATATCTATTTTAAACATTATACAAGGAGAAGCGGATCCGACCGATGTTCACAAAAGTTTATTGAGAATACGAGAACGAGGATTGGCTTCGTTCATTCCATGGGGCCCAGCAAGTATACAGGTAGCCTTGACGAAGAAATCGCCATATTTGCAGAGCTCGAACAGGGTTAGTGGATTGATGCTAGCAAATCATACAAGTATTGCTTCAGTAAGATACACTGTTATTTTTGTTATTCTCGAGACCTAATGCTAACAAAGCCCCATAGCTATTTAAGCGCATTTTGGACCAATATGATCGGCTCCGGAAGCGTAACGCGTTCTTGGAGCCATATAAAAAGCACCCTATGTTCGCTGACAGTCTTGACGAATTTGATGATGCCCGTGAAGTTGTTGACGATTTGATTAATGAGTATCGGTTAGCTGAAACCGAGGAGTATCTTGCGTGATTGATGAGGTGGATGCAATGATTTAGTGGGTTCTATCTGTATATGGTAACATTTGTATTAGTAGCACGGGATTGGGTTTACATGTCTGGCAATAAAGATACTTTGTGTTTTCAGGTGTTTGTGGAAATTTAATTATATGGGCGAAAAACTATCGTACAACAATCTTTCTCGACCTTAGACGCCTAGACCCACCATCGACCAATTCCTCAATATCTTTGATATTGTTTTGCATAACGATCTCCTCTTTAATCACAAAACTCTCGCTTGCGGTTTCATCCTCTATAGTAGCAGGAGTTTCGGCTTTCCGTTTCTTGACCTTAACTTCGGCCTTACACAATCCCGTTCCGGCAATGGTGCATTCTCCGCACATTTTGGACCGTGCACCACACACTGTCTGTCCGAAACCAACCAACAATGGATTTGTTTCCTTCCATTGCTCCTTCGGCACTATTCGCTCTAACTGCGCTCTCGCCAATTCCGGAGTCACAGTGGCACTGCCACGAGCAGGTGGAACGACTAGCCGAAACTGTTGTGAGAGCCTCAAGACATGTGTATCAACAGCCAGGCCGAACTCATCATGCGGATCCAAGTCCTCATAATCATATTTCCTGTCAGTGTCATCGGAGTTTCTAGGGTACGGTTTCGCGTTCTGCAAGTACAGGATTCCCATTTTGGGTCCGATTCCGGGAAACGTTTTCACTAGCGTCTCTAGCGTTGTTGGAATGCGTCCGCCAAGCTCTCCTCCGTCAACCAACATGCTGGCAATTTTCTTCATGTATCCAGTCTTTTTGGCATGGAAGCCAACGCCATGGATTATAGAGTCTAGCGTCTGGTCAGAGAGTGAGAGGATGCGTTCTGGAGTGATTTCGTGCGGGTGAAAATGGGCCCGAAGGCCCTGGACCGCACCAAACGTGTGTTGGTCCTTGGTTTGCGACGAAAGCAGCAGAGAGATCAGGATCTGGAGATTCTGAGACTGGGGAATGTTAGCCTGCGGGACAAACCCAGACCCGGCAACGTTAGATTCAAAATACCTACAGCAATTGAGTTGGTGCGGACAATCTCGTCCGGTAACACATGGCAGCCCATGCTGTCAACGGGGGCCGGCACCCTCTCCCGCATTTCTATTACCAGATCGCGAACTTTCAGCCATCGCTCGCGTAACTTGGTCAACTCTTTTGTCGATTCCGAAGCTGGCGGAAGATACGTCAATGATGCAATGGCTGTAGAGCCTGGGCGGGGAACAGGAGCGGAGTTGGACACCAAAAATGTTGGCAGCATCTTGGCAGACGCATCTCTCCGCAATAATCGGAACTGTCGAAATACAGTATGAGCACTCAAAATAACAACAAACCGATTAACCGGCTAGACTAGACTCGGAACCCCCCGATAAGCTAAATTCCGCTTGTGCATCATCTTGCTGTTATAGTTACCCTGAGCAAGAAGCGGAACATTTCGGACTGCGCGGGCAAAATCGCGGCAGCCACAACCCGGTCAATTACGTATCTTCAATGCGTAATCTCGCATAACCTGCCAAAATAACTGAGTGATTTTGGTGGAAACAACTAAGGCGCCAAGCTAACTAGCGAGACCGCTAAAAGCATGTCTCGCAACAGTTGTGTGATTGCATATTTATAAACTGAACGAGTAATATAATTAATCCATGCCATATATAATATAATATATTGTAACTGATTAAGCAGATAACACAACACCGACATATCAATGGCCAATACATCCACGAATATCGATCGCAGCCATATAGCAACATAACCTACCAAAAAAAAACGCATTACAACTATAATTAATATTGCAGTACTATTTAAATATATAGCCCAATACGACAAGACCGATCAAAAAGGTGACACTTGCTGATGGCTAACAAGCTGATAATATGAACCGATCCCGCAAATATGGTAAGGAGATGTGTGGAAAAGTCAGTCGATGGTGGGCATGTTGTCGATGGGCGGGGTCAGGTGGCGAAGATGGGCGAAATTAATGACTGCCAACAAAACGAAACAACGCAAACGCCGTTGCCAGATGGACACTAATAATATATAAACAAGATACAAAGTATCACCGACAGGACACTAGAGATGCAAGAGGATAAGGTTGGGAAGAGCGATTACTAAGTGTGGTGGTGAGGAGGAGCAGGTTTCGGAATGGATGGTGCATGTAGCAGCCAGCACCGCAGTGCCCGCTTAGACTTTGCTAGCAACGGTCTGTTCCTGCTGCAACTTCACAGCATTACGTCTGAAAGATGTTGTTAGTACATATCATCCGGCCAAGTATAAGCTATTTGGATTCATACTCATGAAGCTGCTGCTTGCAGTCTTGTAGACCGGTGCACTTGTGCTCCTCTAGAAGACGATGCTTGGCGCAGAAGTGACCATCGCAGAACGAACAATCTCCTACAATTCTAAGCGGAGTCGACGTGCATGACTTGAAAGAGCATCTCTTTTTTGCCGGACCGCCACCTCGCAACCGCAGAACAAGATTGACAACTGCGCCGTCGGCAATCTCGCTCTCTTCCAGAGACGAGGCGTCGTCCAGAACCACACCACCGTAGACAAGCCTCTGCATGGCAACAGGGATGTGAGAGAGCTCAGTGATAGATTGCTTGACGCCCCAGATAGAGTCTGTCCCGCTGGCATCTAGAGCGAAAACTATGCAAAGCTCGTCAGCTTGGTATGTTACAGAGCAGCCATGATCAACCGACACATGACCCCAAAAAGGCGTGACTCACGTTTGCCGTCGACGGTCTTGACACTGAAATGCATGATGGTGAGTTGTAAGGATAGACTGATAGATAGACTGATAGATGGATGGATGGTAGATAGAAGAGATGCAGACTAGCGAGATAGATGTTGAAGAGTGTTTGGTGGGCCGGCCGGGGAGCAACGGCCTGGAGTGCTGGTTATAACAGGAGCGCGCGTGGCAACTGTCCCGCAGTCACGGATTGGCCGGGCCGCAGATTTGGGTGAAGGTGGCGGTGTCGTATCTCGCGACCAGCCGCAGCCACGGTGGCGAGCTGACGCAACTGCCACTGTGGGCGCAGTCGTGGCGGTGTGCCTCGTGATCTGCGCCGCATAGTTTTCGCTTCCGGCAGCCTTCTAGAACCCCACAGAAGCCCTGAGCCTCACGCCATGTGTCCACTGCATTTGTGCCATATATGCGCTGATCCATTGTCGCTTGCCCCAACAGACCTGGTGGCAGTTCCGCTAAGTTAAATTCCCGAGCCCGGGTCCAAGTTTGTGAGCGATGACTCGTGTAAATTGCTGCTGCAAGGGTCCGACCACGTTTTTGCCTTAATGCGGATGGTACAGCTTGCATGCCGTACGTTTTCACGTTCCATTCTTTATCTTCATATATTGTTGTCGCAAAATAACACACATACGTTCCCGATCCTTACACCGTGGCGGCGTCTAAGGTGCTTCGTCCGCCCGTCGTTTTTTAAGCGCACTCCGACGCGTTGGGGGCGAAATCATCTGCTACGCTCGTTTTTTTCCCACAGAACAACAGGTGTCCACGGTGCGGTTGACCCAGCTCGGTCTTGGTGAATTCAAAATTTCGTAAGAAGAGATATTTCCTCTTGAAAAATTATTCTTTTTTGTCTCTTTGCCTATTCCGCTAACGGATCTGTGAAATATAAGGGCTGTTCGCGCTCGTGGCAATTTCCCCGCTTGGTTGTGCTGTCAGCCCTCTCCTACACCACTCTCACAACATCAACCCACACAACAATGAGCCTTATATCTCACTCCGATGAGGAGCCAATCATATTATCGCCCACGCTACTGCCGTCCAGGTTGGCACGGCTAGTGTCAGCTCTTTCACGGTCGTCGACGATATCCTTGCGCCTTGGCACGTTCGTAATCGAAACCGTCCTTGATTCGGCACGAATAGGTACCATTACTTCTATTGACGTTTCGAAGCGAGCTGTCGAAAGCCTTGTCTTTAAAGCAGAGGAAGATGTTCCTGACGGAGGCATCTTCACCACTCTCGGGGTATGAGATTGCAAAATTCGTGACCATGATTGGGATTCTGACTGTCGAGTAGATGTCCGCGATCAACAAGACCACAACACTAGCGCAACTTTTCGCGTCTGCATCTTTCCATTGTGCTACATCGGCAATCTCTACCTTTAGTAATTTAGCACAGGATTCCGTTCATATGATCGACAGTATTTTCGGCTCGACAGAATCATCACGTGCGATTGCAAGCATCATATCTTTGATTCGACGAGAACTAGGCGACGGATCGGGCCTCTACGGCCTTGTCTCTGGCCTAACATGTTTCTCCATATTACAGGCCCGCAGCTCGCGCCGGACAATACAGGGAATCGAAATGAGAGTGCTATGGGATGTCGTTGTTCTGGATACGGGTGAAACTCGTACGCTTGAGGTGAAGAATACGCGTGCCGAGCTCTATGATGAGCTGGCGGTCGTAAAGCATATCGCACCAGATGCTGAAGTTGTTGTTAGCACGGAGGAGGTCACTACAAAGACTACGACAATTGAGGTCGTTGGGTCTTCGGCCGAAAGCGCGAATGTGGCAATCCCCGATAATGCCATAGTCATGGAGGAAGAGGTCCTTGATCCACGTGATGGCGAGAAACCTCGTTACCGTGTCATGTTTCAAAGCATCAGTCGGAGATTTAATAGGAAACGAGGTACTGGTCAGGACATCAATACGTTGCGAAATCCATCGCCCAGTGGAATTACATCTACCGTCCGACAGACGACCAGATCATCTATTGTTCCACAGCGTTCCGGCTCTAAAGTCTTTGAGATAGAGGACCCGGATGAGCGCGATCTCCTTGAAGTTAGTGGTGACGGTGCCGCGAGAGTCGCTCTAGAACTGCGTCCTTCTGTTAGCGATATTCCATCCTCATATTCGCTGGCTCGGGACGGCACGGTCACGCCGGACGCACAGCTCCAACCTTCGCCTGACGTCAGATCTGAAGCTGATTTACAGATGACTGACGACGACATGTTATCAAATGACGACGGCAGTCCTGTCAAAAGCTCTCAGTATGATGATTACATATCTGCGTCTTCAGCCGCTCATGAACTCTCAATCTCCCGCAGAATATCGAAGAGTTTCAAATCGGTCGATCAGCATGTAAAGAGAGCTGCGAGTCCCTTTTTACAGCATGGGATGGCGCCAGCTAATAAGAAACTTCCCCGACACAATCCTATTCCAGCTGTCGGTGCGAGCGCAATTGCTCGGAGACAGTCCCAGCGGCATCTTCGTGGCAGCAAGTACAGGGATGGACATCTAAGCGCTGACGTACAACTTGCGCCGACATCCAATCCAAGCGCTGCTGGTACAGCCCCTTCCTCACCATCTGGCGCGCGTGGAAACAGACGTCGGTCATCATCAGCCTCGTTCTATACACTCAAAACTACGCAGTCACAGACTTCACTAGTTCTCGATGCCACTGAGGAACCTCAAATCCAGCCGTTCCCTCCTGCACACATTTGCTCTAATCTGGCGAAGTACATGCGATTCGCATCTGCTTCATATGGTCAATCATTTATGAGATTACTGGGGATTGGTATCGCAGACAGAATATTTCCATCCACTGACACTCATCACGCTGAGCATCATGCGTTTGCAAATCATACCGGAGTCGGCTTGGATCACATTCTTCTATCTAGTTTCACTGATACTGCCATTGACCAGTCAGGTGGCATTCCACTTGTACACTTTGTGGCTGTTGATCATGTCAACAAAACTGTCGTGCTGACTATCCGAGGAACTTTGGGTCTGGAAGATGTTCTCACGGACTTGACGTGCGAGTACCAGGAATTTGAATGGCGTGGGAAGACGTACAAAGCGCACCGAGGCATGCTAAAATCGGCGTTGCTTCTTAAACGCCCGTCCTCTCGCGTACTTATGACTATCAAGGTTGCATTGGAGGAATTAGGCCGTGAGTATGGTCTGGTCATATGCGGTCACTCATTGGTATGTTGTTATTTTTGTTTGGACAACGGAAGATGATTCAAAGGTGCTGACACTTGATTAGGGTGGCGGTGTTGCGGCGCTCCTCAGCATTTTGATTTCTGAGCCAGGTCCAGGGGGATTATTTGTCACGTCAGTATACTCAACTCTACCACCAGGTCGTAAGATCCACAGCTATGCCTTCGGGCCTCCAGCAACGATTTCTTCGGATCTACGAAGGAAAACGCGTAATCTCACAACGTCAGTCGTCTACGGGCTTGATATTGTGCCCTGTCTTTCACTTGGTGTACTTCGTGACTTCCAGACTGTTGCGCTTGCTTTCAAGGCCGATAAACAGGGCGTCGTCGATCAAATTCGCAAACGTGTGTTGTCGAAACTGGCGTCGCGCACCGGCGCCTTCTTCGATGCTCAAGATGACGATTACCTCTGGGCTGAACTTTGCAAGTTGCGTCAGGGTATGCAGCATGAGAAACTGGTACCGCCTGGAGAAGTATATCACCTGACTACCAGCACCGTTTTCGAGACGCATGATGGGAGGACGAGGAAAGCTACACGCGTGGTCGGTCGTGTAGTTTTGGATGTTGACAAGCGGTTTGGCGAGCCTGTCTTTGGAAGAGGAATTTTTCATCATTCACCTGTTTATTATGAGCGTGCATTAGAAGTATTGGAAAGGGGCATATGTCAGGATAAAAAGGATGAAGGGCTAATTTAACAGTAGTGGAAGATACACATTGTACAGTAGGTGACTTTTTGTTGATTTTGCGCGCAATTAAATGCACGATACTGAAGACCGCCAAATGTTGGAGCCTGTTTATTGGCGCCGGCTACGGAACGTGCTATGCACTATCTTACAGGTTGTTCTGATGTACCGTGTGACCTTTTTGTACAATATAGTCCACTATGCCAAGTTAATATACAACAATGCTTTTTTTAATGATACACTCTGGAAATGTTTACCATCACTAATGTCTATCGTCGAATAAGCAAATATACGTTTTCTTGTTTCAAAGAAGCAAGCTTCTTGTATCCGCCCTCTAGACACAGTAATAACCCACCAAAAGACACGTATACGGCACTATAAATTTGTCAGAAAAGGTGGCTAGAGATACCCTGATAAAATTTTTCGTACATGTTATCGGTCTTTCCTTCCTCAAATTTGTATACGGTGCCATACATGACATAGTCATAGTCATCAGCTAGACCACGCTCACCAGGTTTAGGTTCCCGCCAACTCGAAGAACTGTTACCTGCAGATGACGACTCAGTCGCGAGAGTCTTGGCAATAGCAATTGAAAGGATTTCTCCAACAGTGATGGGGAACAGCTCCGTATTGACGTCGAGCGTGAGATGAATGTCCGATGCAGAATTCGATGTCGCCGTGATACGAGAGACGCGGTCGTAGCGCTTGCTGTCCAGCGTCGTGACGGTAAATAGATCGTCGAACAACGGAGTTGCCATTTATATCCTTCGTTGATCTAGCGGGTTCTTGGTGAAAGGGGTCCTGATCTATTGCAAATGACGGAGAAACCCCCGATTTGTTGTGGCGCATGAAGTGGCTGGTGGGCTATTAAAGCAGGGGGCGGGATGGCGGTGCAAGCGAGGCCCTTGAGCCGCCATGGGCAGTCTGTACGCTTAACGCTTGCACCGCTCCGTCGCCGCAACGTACACCAGTACTCGAACAATTCATCCGCACCGCAAAAACACTTCCCTACCGTCTGCCGTGCCTGGTCTCACATCAATGGACTCCGAGAAGGAGTTACCGAGCGTACCGGACGCGGCCGAAGCTCCAGTCTCGAACACAACGGACGATTCCAGCGCCGTAATCAATGACGCTGCACCATATGAAGGCACAAAGTCTGCCCCCGTTTCTTTGTCTGAGACCTCTTCTCCGCCGAAAGACACTGAAATTTCCAGTGCGTCTGGGACCAAGTTGGACGATACTAAACTAAGCGACGATGCAATTGAGTCCGAATCGATCCCAGATTCGAATCCTATCGGCGCACAGTCGGATTCTAATCAGGCAGTCGACTTGCCAAAGGCCAATGGCGAAATACCCACGGAATCAGAGTCAGCATCGGCTGAGGAGCACCAGTTCGCGCCTTCGATACATGCGGCTGAAGAACGGTCTGTTCCTCTGTCAACACACCAATCAACGGCGTCCATTGCCAGTAGCACTATTAGCAGCTCCAGCACAATGTCTTCTATGATGTTTGTCGGCAAGGCACTTGAATTTATCTTAGCAAGCAGAGACGGTAGACGCCAAGGCCAATTGCAAATTGGTTTAAATAATGCTATCGGTATGACTTGTTTGTTCTGGGTAATAATAATATTAATAACTAGCGCTAATGCACGATATCGCCATATAGAACAGTTGAAGAAGCTTTCCCCGGAGTCGCCATCTCCAGCTATCATCTTGGAACCACTGCGGCTAGCTACGTTGACCAACGACAATGATGTCAAGATGACCGCCATTGACTGCATCGGCAAGCTGTTCTCGTTCTCGTTTTTCATCGACGTGCCTGTAACTCCACAATCATCTGATGGCGACGACATGCCTCCGCTGCCAACGCGTTCCATTAAGATTGTGGATCAAGCGGTTGAAGTCGTCTGTGATTGCTTTAGAGCGGACTCCACGGACGAACGAGTCGAATTGCAAATCATTAAAGCCCTTCTCGCTGCTGTACTCAACGAGAAAGTCCTCGTTCACGGTGCGGCACTTTTAAAGGCTATTCGACAAACATACAATATCTTCATTTTATCCCGATCAAACGCCAATCAAGCTATTGCCCAGGCTACGCTTGCACAGATGGTTAATGTCGTATTCGACCGAGTGAAACGTCGAATAAAGCCCGAGACCGTAGAAGAAGAATCCGAATTTATAGAAATTCCTGTTCAGCCGGCTTTTAACGACAGCGAACTTCCTGATGACAAGGAGAGTTCCGATCAAGCTACTCTCTCTGATGAGAAGAAAGATGCTACGGAATCAGCTACTGAAGGAGAAGAGAAGGCATTGGCCGACCAGGCTCCGACAAAGATCACGCTAGAGTCGTTCGAAAATAAAAAGTCTTTCGACGAAGAACGAATTCCTGACACGGCAAATAATGGTCCACGCGATGAAGGAGAGCTCTTTGTTCGAGATGCCTTTTTGGTATTCCGTGCTATGTGTAAGCTCTCTGTCAAGGCCATTGACGCATCAGATCGGCCAGATATGCGATCTCATGCTATGCGCTCGAAGCTCCTGTCACTTCATCTGGTGTACACCATTTTAAGCTCACATATGGCCGTGTTCGCCTCGCCAAATGTTATTATTCGATCTAGCGCTTCGTCAGAGGAAACAGTCTTCATTCATGCAGTTCGACAATATCTATGCTTGTGTCTTTCAAGAAACGCAGCAAGCCCCATACCTCCAATATTTGAAGTCTCATGCGATATTTTTTGGCTCATTCTCCTGAATCTTCGAAGTCAAATGAAGAGGGAAATCGAAGTATTCATGACAGAGATTTACATTCCAATCTTGGAAATGAAGAATTCGACCCCGCATCAGAAACAGTACCTCTTGCGAGGGTTCGAGAGACTGTTTGCAAATCCACGTGCGTTAGTCGAAATTTACCTCAACTACGACTGCGATAACACTGCTTTGGACAATATCTATGAGCGGCTTATCGAGTACCTTTCTCGAATTGCCATCGTTCCTGTTCATATTACTCAGTTTCAATTTCAGCAATATCAAGAGCTGGAACGTTTGAATGACGCAAGCCCTTTCAGCGGGTCTGGCAGCACTTCTGGAGTTACGATCCCTCCATCATTTGCCTCAGGCGCTGCTGCATCTATGCAAACTACGCCCGCCTCCGAGATTGCCGCTCAAGTTCCACTAGAGTATGCGCTTAAGCGGCTGTCGTTGGATTGTCTTGTCACGATACTAGAGTCCCTCGTGGAATGGTCCCAGAAGGGAATTGAGCATGCCGCATCCGTCGGTCTCCCTGAGCAGAACAACGGAGACTCAGATTCGATTCCGGATGATGAGATAAATACGGGTTCTATCACTCCCGGCGGCATACAATATCCGTCTTCGCCAATGACAGAAAAGGCTCGATCTGTTGTCCATAAAACAAGCGGCACCAACACTCCGATCGATGACCCTACACAGTTTGAGTCGTTGAAACACAGAAAGACGGCATTAATTGAAGGCATAAAACAGTTCAACTTCAAGCCC
Organism: Lipomyces yamadae; assembly: GCA_030556285.1. Taxonomy (NCBI): domain Eukaryota; kingdom Fungi; phylum Ascomycota; class Lipomycetes; order Lipomycetales; family Lipomycetaceae; genus Lipomyces; species Lipomyces yamadae. Next base: position 52,485 of record JAKTPU010000042.1, on the reverse strand, counting down.
AAGAGGGGAATTGTGATGTTATGTGAGAATAATTTTATCTCATCCAAGGATCCTAACGATGTTGCCCGCTTTTTACTTACAACTGAGGGTCTGTCGAAGGCTATGATTGGAGAATACCTTGGTGAAGGAGATCCTGAGAATGTTGCCACTATGCATGCATTTGTAGACCTTATGGATTTCGCGGATATGAAGTTCGTTGATGCACTACGACGATTTCTTCAATCGTTTAGATTGCCGGGCGAAGCGCAGAAAATCGACCGGTTCATGTTGAAGTTCGCTGAGCGCTATATATCAGGAAACCCTTCCATATTTGCGAATGCAGATACTGCGTACGTGTTAGCCTATTCAGTAATAATGCTGAACACGGATTTGCACTCGCGACAGGTAAAGAATCGTATGACCAAGCAGGATTTCTTCAAAAATAACAAAGGTATCAATGATAATGCCGACCTGCCGGAAGCATTTTTGAGTGATATTTTCGATGAGATCCAGAATAATGAGATCATTCTCAAGTCAGAGCATGAGGCGGCTCTGTTGACCGGAACATCAGGACAGCCAGGAACGACTTCAATTGCTGCAAACATTGGCCAGGTTTTGGCGACTGTTGGACGAGACTTGCAGCGAGAGGCGTACTTGCATGCGTCGCGTCAGATGGTGAATAAGACTGAAGTGAGTACCAGTCAATTGGAATAATTTGTTTTAAGGTTATATTAATAGTTCATTAGATGTTGTTCAAAAATTTGGTCCGCATACAACGTAAGGAAACCAATAGTTCCACCGTGGTATTCTATAGTGCATCGCATTTCGAACACGTTGGCCCCATGTTCGAAGTTGTATGGATGTCCTTCCTGGCAGGTCTATCTGCTCCTATGCAAGATTCTGATGAGCCAGATATTATCAAAACCTGCATGGATGGCATAAAACTGGCGGTTCGTATCGCTTGCTTGTTTGATATTGAGCTTGCAAGAATATCTTTTGTTTCTGCTCTGGCGAAATATACAAATTTGCAGAATATCAGCGAGATGAAGCCAAAGAACGTCGAGGGGACCAAGGCACTATTGGATATTGCCTTATCCGACGGAGACCTGTTGAAGGAGTCGTGGAAGGATGTGCTTACCTGTGTGAGTCAGCTGGAAAGGTTTCAGCTGATTAGCTCGGGGATCTCAGAGGTTGTGGTGCCAGACCTAGGACTGGCAAAGATCGCAGTGTTCGTACTTTTTATTTTTTGGGTCGCGAATGTTTCCAATAACTAATGATTATATGTTAGACGTGAATCGTTTGAGAGCCAGCGGTCCAAGAGCTCAGTTTCCGTGAGGCCTATACGACGGTCGTCAACGCTGTCTACTCCGTTCTCGGCCGTTGTTGCAGAGGAGACGCGAGCAAGGGAAATCGTCATTGCAATGGATAAGATCTTCACCCAAAGTTCGATGCTGTCCGGAGAGGGTATTGTGCATTTTGTTCGAGCGTTAACTGCCGTTTCTCGCGAGGAGATTCAGTCGTCCGGCAATAGTGAGCATCCTAGGATGTTCTCGTTACAGAAGATGGTGGACGTTTGTTATTATAATATGAACCGTATCAGAGTTGAATGGTCCAACCTCTGGGCAATCATGGGTGAGCAGTTTAATCACGTCGGTTGCCATGCAAATACGACAGTTGTTTTCTTCGCGCTCGATTCTCTTCGACAATTGTCTATGCGATTCTTGGAAATGGAAGAGTTGCCGCACTTTAAGTTCCAAAAAGACTTTTTACGACCTTTTGAGCATGTAATGTCGAACAATATATCGCCACAGGTAAAGGATATGGTTCTGCGGTGTCTGCAGCAAATGGTGTTATCTCGCGCTCCAAATATTCGATCTGGTTGGTCAACAATGTTCGGCGTTTTTACGGTTGCGGCCAAGGAGCAGCATGAACCAATCGTTCAGTTTGCGTTTGAGAATATCAAACTTATCCATAAGGAAGATTTCGAACTGATCATGGCTCAAGGCAGTTTTGCCGACCTTGCCGTATGTCTGACAGAATTTGCCAAGAATTTCCGATTCCAAAAGATTAGCTTGCACTCAATCGAATTACTTCGAAGTTCAATATCGCGAATGCTTGACTATCAGAAGAATGTCCAGGCCGGTACGATTGTTGTGCCAACTGCTAGCAAGGCGTCGATCGAAGATCCATCAGTCAAATTTTGGTTTCCGGTGCTTTTTGCATTCCACGATATTATAATGACAGGTGAAGACCTCGAGGTACGATCGCGGGCTTTGAACTATCTATTTGACACGCTTGTGGAGTACGGTGGTGATTTCTTGCCTGACTTCTGGGATTTGGTATGCCGACAGCTGTTGTTCCCCATTTTCATTGTTTTGAAATCACGATCTGAGATGTCACGATTTAACAACCATGAGGATATGTCTGTGTGGCTATCTACGACCATGATCCAGGCCTTACGGAACTTGATGGCTCTATTTACGCACTACTTCGATACTCTTGAACGCATGCTGGATGGGTTCTTGGATCTTCTGATCACTTGCATTTGTCAGGAGAATGATACGTTGGCTCGAATAGGAAGTTCCTGTCTACAGCAACTTGTCACTCAGAACGTTCGAAAGTTCAAAAAAGAACACTGGACCAAGATTGTTGAAGCCTTCGTCACTCTTTTTGAGACTACGACGGCTTATCAACTTTTCTTGTCACAAGGAGCTGAGCCGCCAGTTACACCCTCTGATGAGATCGATGTTATCGGCTTGAAAATCAACGGTTTGACATATCCTATCCCGAACGATGATATCGAGAATGCCCATCGTGAACAGCTAGGAGACGATAGTGACGCAGCGGCGCCTGCGCCTGCAGCTCCTACTAATGGTGTGCGGAAATCGTCGAGCGCGTCTATCGTATCCAATCCTCAGGGCGTTAGTACACCACCGACACCAACTTTCGTGTCGCCTGCAAAGAAGCGCGAATTCAATAAGATTATTGTTAAGTGTGTTTTGCAACTCCTCCTCATCGAGGCTGTTTCAGAATTATTTTCAAATGACGAAGTGTACAACAATATTCCGTCCGAGGAGTTACTTGTCTTAATGCGTGTTTTGCGCAAGAGCTTTCAATTTGCAAGGTCCTTCAACGGAAACAGGGATCTGCGGGTAAAGCTGTGGAAGGAGGGGTTCATGAGGCAGCTGCCGAATTTGCTGAAGCAAGAATCTGGTGCTGCATCCACGTATATCCGTATATTACTCCGAATGTATCACGATCAGAACCAGGATCGGGTCCAGAATAAGGAGAATATTGAAGATGCGTTAATTCCGTAAGTATTTACAACATATATATGTCCGGAACACGCTCTAATTGAATAATAGACTATGCGCGGATATTATTAGAGGGTACACAATACTGGACGAGGAAACACAACAGCGAAATATTGCGGCGTGGAGACCGGTTGTGGTTGAAGTTATAGAAGGATACCTCCGGTTCAGTCAGGAAGATTTCGCACGACACGCAGAGGTATTTTATCCTCTAGGCGTCGAACTTCTCAATCGTGATCCAGGAGCGGATATCAGAGTGACGGTTCAGTCCCTGTTCAGAAGAATTGGGACGGTGTGGATGAAAGGCAAAGGACGTCAATTATAAAGTCGTTGTTATCGTACGGGATAGATGGGATTTATATTTATTTACGACCGTTGAATTTATGGGCAGTGGATCGCGTTGGCTGAGATCTTGCATATGGCCTCGTGTACTTACGTTTCTATGAGTTTGCCATCTTTCTGTCAAGGACATTCGTCCGTAAAAATTATGACATTTTATTTCTTCCAATACTTTTTGTTGATTATATGTGTGGTATGTACAATTATATATAAAATGCAAAATATTTTGACCATAACTAGCGTCGGTTATTATTTTGACTCGGCAACCGGACGGGCTTTCCCTAACCGCATGACCCTTAGAGCAATTGAAATTTCTGTAGACAAAACTGATTTGGGCCATGGTTAGCACAGAACAAGTATACTGATAAAATGGCCTCAAATCACTCTTCGTCGAGTGTGCCAGAGCTAATCCGTTCACTGTCGTTAGAATTATTGCCACAATCGCCATTCTCGAAGGTAGTGAGTAAAGCAGCCACCAAGGCCAAGGCATCCGAGGATCAACTTCTCAACCTTGCAATTTGTTCCTTGAATGCGTTTTTGCAGCAAAATTACACCGGACCACCTCTGACCTTTGATGCTTATAATATATTTTTAGAAGCAGTGGAAAACTATGATAAATTTTCGTCGAACTGTATTGCAGAGCTAGAAACCGATTCAGAAGCTGCGTATCCGCATGCCGAGGTCGCACATCTTCTCATTCTCTCGCTTGCTCTTCTAAACTACCTCGGTAGCACGACATCAGATAAGGCAGTTAGCAAATGGCGCGGTCGTGCGCTTATGGTGCATCAGTCACTTTTATCTGCGCCTTCATCAACACTGCACGACCAGATTCTCGCCAGTCTTGCAGCGTCCCGGCCATCCGATTCGACAAGCTTCTCATCCCATGAAAGCGTTGAGTACTTCCTGGAGGTCGCACGCGCCAGTATTTATTACTCATATGACTCTCGAGCAGTACAGGCATTGAAAGACGCTCAAGAAGCATCAGGCCTAGAATACACACTTACGGGTATCAAGGCAGTGAGAACGAAATACCAGCAGCGCGAGTTTGCGAATTTAGTTGTGGTAGCTAGAAGCAATCCCGATCAAGTCAAAGACAGCAGTAAGCAGCTTACGGTTATTGGGGAGGATGTAAAGACTCTGCTACCAGCAGCGATGCCGTTAAATTCGGATATGTTACTCGAAGCACCCAGATATTTGAACGTGGAAGAGACTATGCATGATTCCGAAAAAAGTGATAATGCCGATGGGGATGAGTCTGTCCCAAACGCACTTTCGGACGAGGATCCAAACTCGCCATCAATGCTTGCAGATATAGACAGTTGTATTTTGCTTCTTACTCAATATCGAATCCGCTCGGTCTCGCCATCAAACAACCCACTGACTACGGAGGAGGTTCTGGCATACATCTCGCGCATCATTTCTTCATCAACTGGCGCTCCGAATTCACCACAAGCTTCCGGCAAGGTCAACTGGACAATATTTTCTCGAGCACTCTGGGAACGCAGTTTGCTCGAATCAAATTCTGCAAAGACTGTCGAACGCGGTACACTGCAGCTTGCAAGTCTTGTTGATGAGTTGGGTATTGCGTCTGGGGCTACTGCAGTGGTACATACAGACGCATTCACGGCTCCTGTCGAGGACCGACTGAAGTATATACATTTATTGCCGCTCCTACCTCGATGGAGGATGGATCTGACGCTAGCGACTCAGTACTTATCACTTGGTATGCTTCGCTCTGCCCAAGAGATATACGCTCGATTGAATCTTCCTATCGAGAATGCACTGTGCACAGCCGCGGCTGGCAGTCCAAATGAAGCTATCGAGATTCTGGAGACCTATCTTCATACTCCTCATGTCGATACTCCGCGTGCATGGTCTGTACTGGGCGATATAACACAAAAACCTGAGTATTGGGAGCGAGCCTGGAAAGAAGGCAAATACGCGGCTGCAAAACGCTCACTAGGAGAGTATTACTTCAAGGCGGGCAACGCCGAACAATGCATTATCCACCTTGCGGATGCGTTGAAAGTGAACCCGTTGAATAGACAAGCTTGGTTTTTGTATGGGTGTGCTGGGCTCGAGACGCAGCAATACGAGCTTGCAGCAGAGGGTTTCACAAGATGCGTGTCCATGGATCGAGATGATGCCAAGGCGTGGGCTAACTTGGCGACCGCGTTGCTACATATGGGTCAGCAAGCGGGAGCCGAAAACTTGAAGTCCAAGGAATCGTTGAGTGCATTGGCGGAAGCTTGTCGACTGAATCCGGATGATTGGAGACTCTGGAGTAATCTCATTGTCGTTGCTGCCAAGTTAGAAAATTGGGCCACTTGTTTGCGTGGGGTAGTTCGACTGGTCGAACTACGCGGAGATAACGAAGGAGAGGGTGCGCTAGATCTCGGCGTTATGAGAGCTGTTGTGCAAGCTCTTGTCTCGAATGAATTTAGTGGCAACAACGACGATGCCAATTCTGAGAAAAAGCAGAGTTTCTTCGAAAGACAGGCTATTAAGCTTATTACAGAGACCGTGCCACGTCTGGTTACTCGAACTCCTGAATTGTGGATGTTAGTTGCTAAGGTGGAGCAGTGGCGCAAACGGCCATGGGCTGCCCTTGAGGCATACGAAAAAATGTTTCGACTAGCTGTGGCGGAATTCGAAAGCGAAGAGACGAGCGTTACCAAATGGAAATCTGCGGTGGATGCATGCTTGATGTTGGTAGACGCATATACAAATCTTGGAGACCTGCCGGGCAGACTTTCTAGCGGTGATGAATGTCAAGTGGTCTGCAAAGATTGGAAATGGAGAGCGAAAACTACCGTGAGATCTTTGATGTCAAAAGGAAAAAGAATATGGGATGGTTCAGAAGAATGGGATAGACTGGTAGACCAGAGAGACGATTTGAAATAGTGTACTTTGGGCTTTTTTTTTTTTTGTACAGCGGAGCATATATTATGCCTTGGAGCTGCGCAAAAGTTTTGTCTTTTGTATCATACTTGTACATTACACGGTGAGACTAAGCTAATGTAAGCATTACCTATTCGAACTCATGTTTAATACATGTGACAATACTGCCACTACCAGAAAACGATGAACCTAGACTACAGTCAATACACAACGTAGGACATGGCAAATAATATAGAGGAATCGCACAGATATATAACAGGTCATAAACTACCGCATGTCGCTTTATTACAACGCATGACCCGACTCGATTGAATAAACACTACCAATAGAATACTCGTCCTGCAATTCTGCCCCGTATCTCGAAATTGGCCGCGTCCAGTGTACACAACAGAAAGAGCTGAACAGTACACATAATGCTCTGCTACTATTACTCAGATTTCGCCTCGGCGGCGGCGGCGGCACTTCTAGGGCCTCCCTTCACAAAGGTTTTAACCTGAGTCCAGCCGGTCTTCACGACAACAGGAACGTTAGGATGAGCAATTAGACTGTCGATTCTGACTTCCCAGTTACGAACGGCAAGCTTGGTGAAAGCAGACTGCTCAAAACGCAATCGCATGAACGATCCGTACACCAGAAGGGAGATCCAGGAACCCTTGCGCCACAAGAGAGCGTCAAGGAAAAGGCGGACTAGGAGGATAAGCTCGAGGTTAGCAACAGCCCTGGTAAACTTGTCGTTATAGTTGTCAACAAAGCTCTGGATCCTCGTGGCAACCGGAGAGCTGGGCAACGTTCCAAACGTTGGGAGGACGTTGGTGCGTGTGTAGGTCAAGACATGGAAGAAAGAATATATCGCAAATGCAGGAAGGGTTGCGAGCAATGGCTTGGAGATCAGCCACAAAAGAGCGATTATCATGTACTGAACATTGTCATCACGAAGCAGAGCAGTGGTAGTTGGGGATGACGATTTGTATGTTCGGTAGAGTACGATGCCGTATGTCACAATGACTGACACAAACGTCTCTCTGTACCAAAATCGGCCCCACTTGCTTCCAGGTGCAAATCTGATAGTCGACAAGGAATAAAAGAAGACACCCAGGAGAACAAAAACGTGACCTGGGATTAACGTTAGACGATCCACCGTGCAAGCGTACAAGATGTGAATCTACCAGCAAACCAAGCAAACTGAAGCGTCTACAGTAATTGTTAGTCTTACCCACTTCAGATTACACCTTGTGAGCGCGGATCTTACCTTAACAAGTCGGAGCAGACGCTCTGACGTCGTCGCGGCCGGGGCGGATGTAGGAGGAGCCATCTACGACTCAGATGTTAGTATTACGATGAAGGCAACGATTGCAGAATGCGATGTATAAATTCTGAACTGGTAACAGCTGTGTGGATCTCTTAACGACATTCGGCCAGAGAAATAATTTTTGGACAAATGCAGAACACGTCATCAAATGCCGAATCTAATCTTAACCCTGCGTAGGCCGATCTCGAGATCCGAATAATGGAGCCGACGGACCATTACAACTGACACACATCACTGAATCAGACAATCGCGTCAGAACATACCTTAAGTTAGGAATAGAGTCTATGCGATCCAGTTGATGTAAATGAACGTAGAAGGATGTAGAATAGCTGCCTCTGGATAAGAATTAGGTGGGATGAGTGACGTCCATGACCCAGCCGCCGACCCAATACGTCAGTTAGAATGCGAGTGCCTTCTAGGGCCACGAATCATTGGTGCCATATACCCGCTGGACCGCTCACTTAGTGTCGTAATTCAGACGCATTTGCGCACTTAGTACCATTCGCATTTTATGGCAACCACTGCAATCCGCCTCGTTTGGCTCTCATGCATTTATGCCATATTACTATTTGACATTGTGTGCACCCATTTTAGAGTTAGAGCCGCACGCAAAATGAAAGATCAGCGAAACCTTTTTGATGGCTCGATACTATTAGACCAGACCCAGAACTTATGCAATTGCGACCTCGAAGTGCAGCCCTCGGCTCCCGATTCTATAGACCAATGGTCAAACCGCTGAGGACGTGTCTCTAGAGAACTCGTCCGCGTGGTCATCGGCAATGGTTGATTCGGCAGCAGCGCTGTCCGATTCTCCGCCAATTCCCGAGGATACCGAAGATTCAGTATGGGATTTGGAGACGTGTATTTTATGGATTGACGTGCGCAAATACTGGATTGAAGATACCGTTGAGGCCGAGGAAAGTTTTGCCAAGGGTCTCACCCTCGTGTCGCCAGAAGAGCAGGCTTCGCTGCGACGATTCCATTTCCGGCGTGATGCAGCAGAACATCTTGCTTCCCTACTTTTGCAGCATTTGGTGATTTGTCAGCTTGCAGATGTTAAGTGGGTTGACTCAAGGGTTTCGAGGACACTGATGGGCCGTCCTTTTCATGAACAAGCGCGTTTCGATTACAACGTATCGCACCACAGTGGCCGGGTTGCGATTGGTGTGCGGGTGGCAGATCAAAGGCATATTGGAATCGACGTTGTCGATCCAGAAGATGCGACGAAGAATTGGAAACCGGGATGGATTGACGACTTCCATGATATATTTACAAAATCCGAGTATGCCCAGATCTTGAGAGACGGTAAGAAAGAAGATGGTATTACTAAACGGAGGTTGTTCACATATTGGGCATTAAAAGAAGCGTACACCAAGGCTACGGGGATCGGACTAGTCACCGATCTGAAAACTATCGAGTTTAGTAAGGTAGAGGACGTCGACATAAATGAGAGACCATACACACGATCAACGATTTGCAAGGTCAACAATGAATTAATAGATTGGCGGTTCGAGATATTCGCTCTCGAGGATGGTCTTGTTCTAGCATCAGCTACAACGAATGAAGGCCTCTTTACCGAGACTGCAACGAGGGTTAAGGAAATTGACTTTGACTACATCACTAAAGTTGCAGTACAATATCATCTTGCAATACCATTAACTGGAGATGTAGTATAGTTCTTCGTAATGGAAAATATTTATTTAATTAGTAGGATAAATTGCATCCTCGTAAACACACAACACCATGAGGCGTGAGACTGTGAGACTTCATCTCGGTCAGATAGGCTATGGACCACTAATTATGGTAATTAAAAATTTGCTCAATAATACTGTTAAAATTTAGAAAAAAATAAAAAAAAAAAAGTAGAACAGTAATTGCAGCACCTACGATTCCAGCGTGGTCTCCCACCGCAGTACTAAGTAGGCCCAAAGAAGCTTAACTGGTGTTGATCGGACGGGGAACTGTGCTTTCTTCTTGGTATGGCCGCAACTGTTACTAAATTAGAGACAGAACCTTTTCTACTTCGGTGACTGAGCCCTGGGAATGAGGGCTTTCCGGCTGTTCTAGGATCAGTCTCAACGGTTTTGGGTCTTTAACCGCTCGGTTGTCTACTTGTCTTTTTCTTGGGTTTTCTTTAGGTTTTAGTTCGTTCGTTCATGTACATCGGCGCATGCCACTGAGCTACGCGGTGTTTATGTCCCTCTTTCTCCGGCCGTATGTTTGTAGGCGGCCGTTTGTCGTTAGTTGTTCCGTTGGTTTTCGGACTTGTATGTATATATAACAATAGAACCGCCCTTTCCAAAAAAAAAAAAAAAAAAAAAAAAATTCAGACTATCAAGTCGAAATTCGAAATTATGTTCGTCGCCTCGAAGCATCTCCCCCTGAAATGTAAACTTTAAAACAATTTTCGTTGCCGTTAACCTGCTTTAGTCTTCAACATTGGTACCAAGGTCATCTTGATCGAGATTCTGTCTAATTACCTGCTTCCATTTGTCCGGCAGTTCCAACAGGTCGCGATCGAAATCACATATTTGCGAAAATGAGTGACACAGAGTCTATTCTGGGAGACAGTGGCGCATTGTTTCAGGAGCCAGATGACTTTTACAAGCCCGAGATTCCACCGTCATTTGATACATATGAGCGTAAACAAGAGCTCGTTAAAGCTTCCGAGTATGACTATTTGACCGGCCACGGAAACAAGGCATTCTAACATTTCTAGGCCATCCAAAATTACACTACGGCTGGTCGGCAAATCACCTCTATGGGGTCACCTTCTGTGGAATGCTAGTCAAGTGACGGCCAATTACCTTGACATCAATGGCTCGACATTGCTCACAAACAAGACAGTTTTGGAATTGGGTGCCGGCGCCGGCTTGCCGAGCTTTATTGCCGCCATACATGACGCGAAGAGAGTTGTCATTACAGATTATCCTGATGCGGATCTGATTGCTAATATCGATTACAACGTGGATAAGTACGCCAGGGAGAGTGGGAATGAGCAAACAGAGAGATCACGGTTCCGAGTGGAAGGCTATATATGGGGCAACGATACCGAGCCATTATGTGAGCTCCTACCGGAAGGCTCGGACGGATACGATCTCATCATCTTATCCGATGTCATATTTAATCATTCGGAGCATGCAAAATTACTTTCCACTTGCTGGAAATGTCTTTCCCGAAGTAACAGTGATAGTAGGGTCTTTGTTGTATTTACACCGCATCGAGCAAGATTATTTCATCGCGACTTGCAATTTTTCGAGGACGCAAAGCAACTTGGGTTTAAGGTCGACAAGCTATTTGAAGAAAAGTGGTGGCCAATGTTTGAAGAGGACGAAGAGACAAAGGACGTTAGGAGTATGGTGTACGGATACTTTTTAAGATTCTAGATTTCGTCGCTGCAAAAATGACTTTTCACTTTTCAATCTGTGTGATGTAAGTTATAATAGAGTCGTAATATTTGTACAAATGATGCGCTCGTTAATGCGTCATAACAGTGTTCGTAAGTCATTATTGATCCCTGATGTACCCAATGTATATTCACCAAAAAAAAAACCCAAACCGCAAATTGTCGTTCATGAGTTGTCCCGTCGTCATTAGCCAAAATAATTTCCAAATTCACATGTTAGTTTAAGAACACTTTAAAGTCTAAAATGTAGACCGTCGACGATGCGCGTGATGTCTGTGAGAGCGTCTCACGATATTTTGTGCTCCGGATTCTTCAGTCTCAATGCCATTCCGTCTGCGGATCTTCTTACTCGAGGTTGTACCAAATAACCGGTTAATGTCGGATTCCGTGTCGCAAGTGACTACTGCATACGTCGCGTCACCATTTGGTAAAGCTGTACACACTGTTCCTGATGGGCAAGAGAAAGTTACCCAGGCAGTGCCATCGCACTTTGCAAATAAGCCCTCGACACATGCTATCATGCCGTCCGTGCATGCGGATGAGGCGGAAAGCGTGGCAAAGTATGCATTCTGGCAATTTGCAAGGTCCACACCGGTGAGATTGGAGCAATCTGAGTTGTTGGAAGACGTGCTGTTGGGTGAAGAGGATGCAGTAGCCCCGCCACCTGATGAACTCGGCTGAGCTGTTGCTGACGCAACGGTCGTGACTGTCGAGATGGTTGAGATGGTTGAGATGGTCAAGTCAGCAGAGACGGTCGATTCAGCAGATATGGTGGAGACAGTGGAGTCGGCAGAGACGGTCGAGACAGCTGCGACAGTCGTAACACTCGAAGCCGCAGGTGATGACAATGCAGGTGCAGTTGTTTCCTCCATCGTGCTTACGGACGTTAAAGTGCTCGTAGTATCATCACGGTAAAGAGTCATCGTCACATAGAAATATTCAGTGGAAGTATACGTGCTGCTCTGAGTGACTGTGGTAGTGGAGCTTAGCGACCATGCCGCAGAGGTAGTGCGCGTATTAGCAATAGTCGTAGTAGAAACGGATGAAGATGAGGGTGGCACTTCCATAGCAGACGACGTTAGCTGTTCCAAACCAGATGATGTTGGCACAGGGGACGAGGTCTGCTCGACAGCAACCGAAGTTGAGGGTTCGACGGAGACGCTAGCGGAGCTAGTGTCTGAAGCAGCTGGTGCTGATGTCGGGACAGAGTCGACATATAAGTTTTGACCGACCTGAGACACTGATGATTGTAGAACTAATGACACCGAGCTAACCTCGGGCCCGGATGACGTTACCACAGTAGCCTCTACTGATGTTACTGCAGAAGACGCTGCCGTCGCTGGCGAGGAAGAGCCTGCATTTCCAATCTGTCCCAACATGCTCTTAATGCCATCAATGAACAACGACGAACCAACTGTGTTGGTAAACGCTTGACTCGCATCCCAGATCATAACACCACCGAGTGATGACTTGTCCGATATGCCACTGATGATAGTCGACAATGAGCTTGGAGTGCTATATCCCGAGCCTGCTGCGGTTGGACTGCCAGGAACACCAACATACAACTTGACGTCTTTGTTGAGTGCAGACGAAGAGACCCAGCTTTGCCAATCAGTGTCGTAGTTGAACTGGCTTGGATTGTTCACACCACAATAATTGTTGTAGAACTGAATAAACACAAAGTCGAACCATGCGTTATCCAACGCATCACCGAGACCAGCATCTGGATATGGACATTGAGGGGCACCAGAAATGTAGTAAGCACCACCGTTATATAAGGTGCGCATCTGCGTGATGAAAGCAGCGTAACCAACATTATTCCCGTTCTCAATGTCAAGGTCGAAACCATCAAGGACGGCAGTACCAAATGGTCGGTAGCTGCTTGTACCGCCACCAAACATGTTCCAGATAGTGTTCGCAAATGAGCTTGCTTCACTGTCGGAGGAGAATCCGTACGATCCAACGGCCCCGCCAAGTGACAAGAGTACCTTCTTGCCCATTGATTGGCATGTTTGGATATCCTGGCTGCATCATAATTAGTGTTTAGGCACGCTCCATTTTGTCAGAAGGAACATACGCAATTTGATCGCATTGCAATAAAGTCGTTCCGGAAAATGTGTCAGAGCAAGCGTTGGCAAAATTGACTTCCGGCATGCCATCGGCGGCATAAAAGGTCATCAAAAAAGAAAGGATCACGATGTCGACCGAGTTGCTCTCGCAGTAGTATGACAAACGCTGTTGCGAGCCCGCCGAGGATTGACCCCAATAGACGGCAACATTGTCAGACGAAGAGGATGAGTATGCAGAGACCGGTGTACTGAATTGCCACAATTGCGTCAACAGAAGGAGAGGGATAGCAAACGAAGGCGTAATTGGACGCATGCTGAAAATTTAAACAACAGAGAAACGACTATGTATAAATATGGAGATCAAGCTAGATTTGAGAAACGAATGGCCAAGCAATTAAAGAACGAACGGATCCGAAGATCTCAAAAGAACGAAAAAGCCAAAAAAGTAAATGAATGATAAGTGGTATGAAGAGGATGAGCTATGAAAAACAGTTCCAGGGAGACATGCGAGAGTATTAATTGAGCACAAGGCAACGAAGGAGAGACGCGGTAATATCAGACAGAAAACCAGGGGCCAAGGCGACCTGCAGCCACGTGGGCCCGAACGAGATCAGGTGCATCGTATGGCTATCCATATGGTTAGCCAAGGAGTAGTGCAGGAGTAGACAGAACATTGTGAATGTCAGGGACGAGCAAGGGGGAGAGACGAGGGAGCATTCCAACGCGAGTGACAGGGGTAATTATTAGCGCGCGGCGCGGTAGAGTTACGCGTTGCAACATCACGCGTCATAATACGCGTTGCCATCTCTCTAGCCAATTACTAATTAAGTACTAATTAATTGCACCATGGACTTGTGTACTTTGTTCCAGTGTTTATCGTGCAACTTGGTTGTGATATGTGAAGCTGCGCTATTAGACAACGCTTGTGAATTATAGCCATAAGAGCTTGCACTAGCATATGGGAGCGAAGTACACTTAAAAGTGATACAATTAACGCATTAATTCGGAGATCGATTCTATGCATAGAGAAACCCAAGTATTATACCTGTAAATTTAAATCAAACATTGTGCTGCGATACTTCCTGTTTCCTCTCAAATACAAGGTTAGGGTTACATATCTAGGGATTAAGTTTCATATTCTGCAAGGCACCCGTTGCGCGTGTCAAATTGTTTAATAATTTGAAGCCCACCTTACATGGAGAAAGTCCCTCAGGAGTAGCAAGGTCAAATTGCTTGTTGAAGTTGTTAAAGATAGTCCAATAGAAACTGTGCCAATTGTAATGAATTAATCTGATTCATTGCACTCTCCTTGAGTTGATTAAGACGATTCAGGTGAACAAGATACTGACTTGTTTGGAAAAGTAATCACATCAAAGTACGAGGTAGACCAAATTACGTTTCAATGTTTTGAAGGGGCGGGCTTCACTTACTACGCAATATTCTAATATAATCGGTACCTTTTACTTTTACGGATATGCCGCAGTTAGGAACGTATGGGGCCCAAATAGGCGAAACTTAACGTTCTATATTTATTAATTGGTTCATTAATCATCCCAAGCTTTTGTACAGCAAGCCTTTTGTTTTTTTGTCCCGTTAGTCATTCATTTTGTCTTTAGCTGTAATCATCCCTTGTCTCGTAATCGGGTTCATCCTCATATATTTGTATCCCACACGATTTGTGCCTGAGTTGAAGGAAGAGGAAGGACTACAAGTAACTGATTTGGTTAGTGTAAAGTCGAACTTGGTTCCTTCATTTAAAGATATTTGTGTCAAATGATTCATATGCAAAAATATGACGATACGTCGACTAAATCAAAACGTGCGAGGATTCGCGTTTGCATAGGGAGCTAGAGATCGAGTCAGTCTAACATTCATTGAGGCCAAATCGAGAGGATTCGGGCCGGCGTTGCCGTAATATAATAATAGACTAAAACAGCTAGTTATGGGGTTATAGCTGATTATTTAATAAAAAGTATGTCGTGAAAAAAGCCAATGCAGTCACCGCCCAAATGCCAAATGCGAAGTTCAATGGTCCCAAAAAAGGGGCCATTTCTCACTCCACAGGTTGAAATGGTTGGCGTGAGTGTTAAGACATAAGTTAATTGGGTCAAGAACGCATTGAATTTGCTGCCGGTAGTTGATGCATTTAATTGCCGGGTCCGGTCTTGGTAATGAGTTTTGAGTCGTTCGACCGTGTTTGAAACTCTTTCCAATGCAACACACTAATCCTGATTAGGAAATTTAATTTATGCATTACCACAAAGCTGACATGCAACTACTCTGGGTATTGAATAAATACAATTCGATTATATTATTAATTAAAGGATATGTATGTTATATAAAAGTTGATGGCCGGGATTAGTTATTAACTTCGGCTCATCCGCCAGTGCGTATAATTGAATTCTAATCGTCGTATGAAAGCAACGATCAACTCCAAACGCACCGAGGCCCACGAACCTGCCAGCGTAAACGTCAGTGAGTAGACTGACTGGACGTATAGTATAGCCTTTGGGAAGGGTATTCCTGATAATAATTATCGCACATTATATTATTGAGTTATTATTAGCGCCTGGCCGCGTCGCCAAGTGCGCCGCACGGGATTGTTGTCCTATTACATGCGACATCCTATAAATGGCATCACTACGCCAAGTTACAAACAAATACCGCAGGACACATATCATTCTGATGCGCGAAATATGTTTGATATTGAGGTGTCCATAATTCCGCTGATGTCGGAAGTTCATTCCCGCTAGTAATGCAGCAACAACCAATACACTAGAACCAGTATTTCATATAGAATACAAGTGACCTTGAGGACGATGGCATAACTCACATGGAAACGAAAAATGATGTAGAACAAATAACCAATGCAACTTGACCTATACAGGATATCCATAAACCCAATAGACCCAACAGAATCTGTCGCAACTAACCAACACCTGAATACACGCAACCACACCCATTTTTTTGATAGACTCTCACGCAAACAAAAATCAATCCGATATGATAAAACAAGAAATGCGAAGCAAAATGACAAATAACTATACAAACTTAAACGACAAACTCCGATGGTATAGATCAATATCCCAAAAATAACCTCATTCATTTTGATCAAGCTTAACTTAAGTTACTTTCAAACATCATCAGAGCTGTTGTGGTCCGGAACCGCTCCTAGGAACGAAAGCGTCCGCAAGTAAACTGTCTCCAGGCAACGGCTTTCGTGAGAGTCGGCGTGGCGACTCCGGGGGCTGCAGCTGCTGGGGCAGAGGTTGCGGCTGTGACGACTGTTCCCGAAAACGAACTATATGTGAGCGAACTTGGTCCGGTGGCTGTTGCACGAGCAGATTAAGCTGGTTGCTGGCAAGAGTTCGAGGAACGCCTTCATTGTACTCGTACGGCTTTTGAGAATCTGGTGTCGGCTGCAGGTGCTGCTGTTGAGGCGGATAATATGGCGAAACACGTGGAGCAGAAAATTCTTGCTCGCCATATCCACCGTCATCTGTCGACTCATATCCGTAGCTGTCAATAACATCGCTAGGGTAGGTGTCGATCGCACCTTCGAGAATATCGTCGCCCACACTTCCGCCACCCAACTCCACGTACTCAAGAGGGATAGTAGGAACATTCGGAGCCCTTGCGTCTTCGACCAGTCGCGATCGAGGAGCAGCCGGTGCCGCACGCCGGATTGAGAGATTGATTGTGTGCAGTTTATTTCCAAGTGCATTGATCTCGCCCTGTGCAATTGGCGGCGTGCTATGCTCCGGCTCAGAAGGTAGCGTACGATTGACGTGACGAGTGCCAGATGCAACCTTCTGCACAATCGCTTGCTTCAACGCCGACCGCCATGTGTCGTCCTTCCAATCATCGAATGGATGGTCCATTGAGATATCATATACATCTGCAAGATCTAAGTACCGCGTACTAGGCGGATCTGGGAGCCCGAACATGATGCTCCGAATATCTAACTTGTCCGCGTTAAACCGCTGAGGTCGGCCGTAGAGCGCAAAGGAGTCAAGAGTAGGTATCAGGAACCGGATTAGAGTCTCAAATCCATAGACACCTGGATGAAGTTCTGGCATGACGAAAATGAATCCATCACGTGGAGCACCCATGAGAGCCTCGTCATTGACAGTAATCGTGCCGGCAATTTTGAGCAATGTGGAATTGTTGATTAGCAAACTTGATTCGGGATAAACTGCATACACTGCCTTGGCGGCAGAGATTGTCGCCAAAGGCTGTTGCTTGTGTTGCTTAGCCTTCTTTGTCTCAAAGAAGTCAATGTGACCAGTTTTGTTTTTCTTCTTCTTCTTGTAACCGGCAGGCGTGACGACTGCCCAGCATCGCGTCCATGGCATTCCAGCGCCGAAGCGCACGACAACCCAGTCTTGATGCTTGAATTTTGTTTCTTCTAACAGCAAACGGATACCGTTAAGCTTTGACCCCTTGCCAGCTAAAAGTGCTCCAGTGTAGGCCTCCTGTAGCGATACCGACTCAAACAAAGCCAGTCTGAGTGCGGAGGACCACAGGAGCATTGTCGACCGAGATCCGAATTGCAGTAAGAATCGGTTTTTAAACGTTGTCGAGAGAGCAATGACATTCGTGATCGCAGGTGAACCATTAGATGCCGGTAAACTCTCGATTAAGCGGAGCGAGGCGTCAGCAATGTTTATATACGTTGGCTTGACAGGACTGTTACTGGCGCTAGCTGACGCCGACGGAGTGCTGGCCGGGCCCACGTTGGCGGCATGTTCGAGATCGCCCCATTCCCAGATTGAGAAAACGGTTCCAACCAACTGGCCATACACATGTCGCCACTGCCGGTCAGAAGGAGGCTTGCCATCGGCGTCGAGGTCCTTGAGGAAGACGAAACGGCCTTCGTAGTAACAGCGCGACTGCTGAGCGTTGATGAGATTGACAATGGCTTCGAGTTCGGGTGGTATCTCCTTAAGATCGATAAGATCATGATCGCCCGGTTTTTTGACAGAGTCATCGGCCAGGTCTGCAGAAGGAGTAAATGATTGTGGGTCTCCATCTGTAGCGGATTCTGACTCGGAAAGAGTAGAGGCAGGTCTGTGGGTGTGAGATTGCAAGGCCATAGCGCGCACGCGAGTGTCTATTCCGCTAGCAGGGTCGGGTGATTCAGGTGGAACAGGAGGAGTGTTCGAGACTGACGACGTCAACGAAGACCCGCGTGAGAAGAGAGAGGACGACCGGGCACGTAGACGAGCCATTGCGAGCTCTAGAAAACAGCGAGGGAGAACGCAGAAGACGAAGACAGGCTACTTTTTGGCTGTCAGGAATGGTGGAATTTGAGAACCCGAGTCAGGAGGAGCAGCGGTGGCGGCGACGGCGACCCTGGCAATGTAAATAAAGCACGAAACACTTTGGCGCTGGGCCAAAACAGTTTAGGTTTGGGCGGAAAAATCCATGGCGCATATCGGTCGGTGCCTATTTTTGGTTGACGCGAACCCTGTCGACATCGCGAAAAACCGCTGAGCGACACGACGGCTCTCGACTTTGAGCCGCGTACCCGAGTGTCCCGGCTCGTCCGATGATGTAATTGTGCAAATAGTTTACTAGTATTAACTAAAGTTACAATTAAGTTACAAAAAGTGACCGATTGCATGATGTCATCTCCTAGCAGCCCATCTATTGGTGTAGATCGGCTTGGCGTAGCTGACTGATCCTCATCCGCGTTCCGGAGAAGGACCTCCGATCTGCCCGGGCCATGATCCACTAACGTTATGTTCGCGAGTCTATACCTTCCCGCGAACTACCTTAAGAGCAGTCGACGATCCGGCGCCCCAAACGACGATATATTCGCCAATGACAATAATTGTAACTAATGTGGCAGCTAGTGCCTAGTGGCGTCATTATTAAATGCGAGTTCAAATATTCAATGACGATTGTCCACATATTACAATGGCCTCAGCTAAGACAGTGGCGTACCGGCACCGTAAGTACGCGGTTGTGAACCGCTTGTCGCGATCTACACTTATTCTTATCACACCCTGGAATCCAAAGCTGACTGGACCCTGACCTCCAACACCGTTAACTGATCGACGTGCCGCTCAAAACTGTCGATTATGCTAAATCTGGACAGAAGGCCAGGATCCCTGAATTCGCTCGCACGTGTGCAGCCTGTCCTAGTTTAAATTGAATAGTCAATTATCTGTCGATATCGATATTCATTCGTCTTGGGTCTAATTTCAATTTAACCCAGAAATTGTCTGGCAACAACAACTCCACTATATTGTATTCCCTATTCATATCGGATCGAATCATATATGACGACTAGGATTCAACAGCCACTGCAACCTTGCCTTGCAATCTCGATAGGTGTTCATTACGGTATGAAATTCATTAGACTTTTCGTGTCTATACAGCATAGCACAGCCAAATAATATATATGTACAATTTCCAATGCCCGGATTTATTTTAATATATAGTGTGACCCGTGTAAATGTCACTTTGCGTATAATACCCATCAAACTTTTGCCTCTTTCGGAAACATAGCAGGCTCCGGAATAATATTCTCGACTCCATTCGGAACTTACTTCTTTTTCTTACTCGCCTTCTTCACCTCTGTGTCCATGCTCGCGCCATTTTCATTCTCAAGCTCAGACAAAGCTGTCTCCCTCACTTTTTCCCACTTTTCCCTCTCTTCCTTTTGCAATTCCGGGACTTGTGCAAGGCGCTCTCTTATGCGCGAATTATGAACGATCTCGGCCGCGGTGGGAAACAGGGTCTGCGCCCATCCAGGCTTGATAGAATTAGCCTCCCCGGCGCATTCCATTATTTCTGCATCCATTACTTTTTCGGCCGCAAGGAATCTCGTCCATAGCTCATCCCCAACAGCGCCACGCTGATGCAACTCAGCCAACGCAGGTTTACTCTCTTGCAAAGACATGATCCTCCGCACATTCTCTGTAGCACGTCGCAGTAATGCCGCCTTGAGCATTTTCTCTGGCACTTTGGGTGATGTTTGCGCTTTTAATGAAAGATATATATCCCGTGAATCATGTCCGTCGAACCATGGTTTGAGACCTACCAGTTGGCGGACTTTCCGACGGCGATAAATTGTGGAAAAAAGAGCCAGAGACGAGAGAAGAAGGACCAAGTACGCAATCGGCGCGTACAACGAGACTTTGGCCATGTTGCAATGCGCTTTGGCGGCGTTATCGCTTTTTAGTGGTCAACTATGTTCTTTGGTCTTCGTGAATCCTTCAAGATTCAAATGCCACGTTTGAGAGTGCAAGACTGTTGTGTAGTGCGGCGGTTATGCCATATCCACCGCAACTATTGTGGTTCGGTCCCAGAATGGGGAAGAACAAAATAGTGTGTCTCGACCATGTCGTGTGCATTGCAATCAGCGCTGACTGCGGTGAAGATAAGGGAGTCGATGAGACCATTTACGTCACTAGCACAATAGATTACTTGCATGGGCATCAACAACCCATACAACTGATCGATAGGAGTTGTCATTGGTTGGGACGGTTTAGTCGTGGGCTTACGCGGCGATTTGGAATACTGACCACCGTTGCTCGTCAGATCTCACCATCCTTTCTTTCACAAATTTATGCTCGCAAATCTGCAATGGTATATTTCCTAAGCACGATAGCTTTCATATGTACGCGCTAATCAGACCATTGCAAACAGATCGTTCGATTCAGAGGTAAAGACGGTAACTACCGCGTCCAGATAGAACCCAAAGATGATTTCAGCGTGTTAAGCGAACGCCTCTTATCACAACTCCCGAACACGGTCGATCCAGACTCGGTTTCGGTGTCCGATCAACCCGTTGGTCAGGGAAAGAATTTGGCTGAGTTATTCGGACGATCGATATCCGATCTAAATCTGAAGTAGTCACATGATCCGTTTGTGGGTGGTGAATTTTGTCGCTAATAAGTCACGCAGACATGGGGATCTCTTATTTGTATCTTATTCACAACGACCGACAGAATACTCCAGCACCTCAACTACACCGTCGTTGCCAACCGCTGTCCGTTTGAACGGTCGTCCGGTTTCCGAGGCGGACGCACAAATCAAGGTAACAGTACCCTATCCGACCAACACAGGCAGTGTCAACAGCCCATGGGAAAATGCCGTGCAGGAGTCAGTCGATACGCTCCTGGACTCTCAAGATGGCAAGATTCAACGAAAGCGAGACGTCAAAATGTGCAAGCATTCTGAAAAAGGCATGTGCGATTATTGCATGCCGTTAGAACCTTTCGACCCCGAGTATTTAAAGGATCATGGTATCAAATTTATGTCGTTCCATTCGTATATCCGCAAGTTGAATTCCTCGTCTTCTAATGCAAATGCTGGAACTGCGGCAGCGTCATCCTTTGTGCCCCCACTTACCGAGGCAGACTTCAGAATCAAGAAAAAGTGTCCATCGGGACACCCACCATGGCCGGCAGGTATTTGTTCGAAATGCCAGCCGTCGGCAATTACTTTACAGCAGCAGCCGTTCAGAATGGTTGATCACGTCGAGTTTGCCAACTCCGAAATCGTGAACAACTTTATTGACAATTGGCGTCGCACTGGAAATCAAGCGATCGGGTATCTATACGGCCGGTACGAACAATATTCCAAGGTTCCGTTAGGTACGAAGGCTGTTGTGGAGGCAATATACGAGCCACCGCAAGTAACGGCTATCGACGGCGTGACGCTCACGATGCCGTGGGAAGGTGAAGCAGAGGTCGACAACGCGGCTGCGTCTGCCAAGGCGGGAGGCCTCAAGAAGGTTGGTGTGATATTTACGGATCTGGTAGATGCGGGCCAAGGCGATGGCACGGTTGTGTGCAAGCGCCATGCAGACTCGTATTTCCTTTCGTCACTGGAGATAGTATTTGCTGCTACGATGCAGCAAAAGTATCCGTCAGCGACGCGGTGGAGCGACACCGGCAAGTTTTCATCAAAATTTGTGACATGCGTGATTTCTGGCAATGTGGATGGACAAATCGAAATTTCGGCCTATCAGGTGTCGAACACTGCTGAGGCAATGGTGCAAGCCGATA
This sequence comes from Lipomyces yamadae, assembly GCA_030556285.1. NCBI lineage: Eukaryota > Fungi > Ascomycota > Lipomycetes > Lipomycetales > Lipomycetaceae > Lipomyces > Lipomyces yamadae. Next base: position 30,148 of record JAKTPU010000042.1, on the reverse strand, counting down.
TTATTGAGCCGTCGGTATCGCCGGGGTTGATGTTGGTCAAGGACGCGACTGAGCAACGATACGTGCCCGACGTGTTCTTTCGACGGGTGAACGAGTATAATACGGCCGTGCAGGAAAACGCTAAACCGGTGTTTCCGGTCGAGTATCTACTAGTCACTTTGTCTCATGGGTTTCCGGCGTCGTAGGTTGACAGAGTGATTTTGGTGGAGTATATATTGTAAATATTTTTTGATTTACAGTCATATTGTACCGTCGTGTCTGCAGGTCATTAGATTTGATCACGGGTTGTCAGATAAGGAGGACTGGAACTAGGGAAGAATAAACTAGTTTTAATCTGCATCTCTTTCCATCAATTCCTGCTTATTTTAGTTGCAAAACCTGCTCAAGTACCCTGAAACACACCTGGGCTCTGACCTTCTTCTGCCGTCCTGAGCTTTATCTCCAGCGTCGTTCATTATTGAACAGCTCCAGACGATCGTGCGCGCCGCTGATCAGTTTAAGAAGACCACCAGAGTCAACTGGCTCGGGACATTCCCCATCCTCAGAGCTTTCACAGTTTCAGTCGTCAGAAATTCAGAATGATTGCAGAGCAAGCTTTAGCCAAAGAACCAGACGGCACGACTGAAGAGATGAATGAATGTTTAAGGTTGATTCTTCCATTATAATTTTGGCCGGACTGTCAAGGTGTAAACAGCGGCCGGAAAATGTCACGACGGGCAATCTCAATCAGAAACATTATATTTAAAGGTCCTGACAAATGAGACTATATATTGTAAATATGTATGCTTTACAGTCATATTGTGGCTTCTTGTTGGCAAAACATTCGTACCTCAAATATCTATTGTTGTGTAAAACTAATTTACATTTACCATCGCGTATGAACAATGCAAAGAGTACGCCATTTATAAATACTCACTTTATGATTACCATGTATCGCCGTGCAAAAACCAACCAACATGTTAAAACCGGCTATCAACGTTCCGCAAAAACACCTACGCTATTCTGCCTTCTCAGGCGCAGTCTCCGTGGTGGCGGGCGCCTGAATGTTCTCAGGTCCATTCTCGGACGCTGGCGAAGTAACGACAGGCTCGCTTGTCTGTTCGACAAAAACCGCCTCCTTTGCCTCGGATTGTTCCTTCATCGCAGCGTCCTCTGCGACCTTGGCTGGCCGGACGCCAAAGCCGCCGGTGCTTCCAAATCCGTTAGAACCACGTTCGGTATTGTCAAGTTCTGGGACAGCGACGACTTCGGGCGTGATGATCTTCTCGATGACCATCTGCGCGATCCGATCTCCAGCATGGACTATTTTGTTATTTTGAGATTAGATTTTTTGACCGGGTTTAGCAAACAAGATACCAGCACTTACCCTGGAAATCTTCGTTCGAGTGGTTGAAGAGCAAGATTTTCAACGGCCCGCGGTAATCGGCATCCACAACGCCTGCACCAGTCTGGAGGCCATGCTTGGTGGCTATAAACACGTCAGCACCACACTTCATCAAACTCCCACATAAAGCGTCGGATGTAAATACACACCGAGGCCACTGCGCGGAGCAATTCGTCCATAGTATCCAGCAGGAATCGCTACCGCAATATCGGTCTCAATTATCCCGCGGTCCTGAGCCTTGATCAAGTAATCCTCGACACCATAGATATCGTATCCGGCCGCCAGTGCGGATCCCCGTGTCGGAACCTTTGCTTTGTCTGATAGCAGCTTGACTTGTAACACTGGTACGGTGGGAACAGCTGCTGGCACTGAGGTAGCCTTGTCTTCTGAGTCAACTAGTTTTCGTTTTTTGGTCGCAGATTCGGTTACCTGTGAAGAGGAGATTGTAGCCGGGGACATTGTAATGCTCTTGGACGTGAACAAACGGCGAGAGATAAGTTGAACAGAAGGGGGAGATGAATTCGATGGGGTAGAACGAATGCAAAGGTGTAATGAACGAAATGTAACACGGGTGGAAGGTGGTATAAATTTACCAATCTGCGCACGTACTGCACGCGTCAGGGCTGGCATGAAGACATTTGGCCGATTGCGGAAGGCTGGCGCGTAATTCACGCGTTCTATTCGCCTTGCGTGTACTTGCTGATTGGTGCGCTGGTTTGGTTCCGTCGGTTTCGTGCACCCATAAATTAAAGACACTTATCGCAGCTTTACAACCTGGTATTTTGGATCCTCTATAACTTTCTCAGGGGGGCAAGCCAAATGCCGTCGCGTGGACAGGTTTAGACAGCAAGCAGTATTACTACAGAAATTAAGCCGTGTTGGCTCCTAAATAGCAGTGAATTATGGATGTCCTATGGCAGAGTATTACTGAAATCGTGCCTCCAGCGCCGACACTGACAGAGAACGATCTGCCCGATTTATTGGGAAAGGTATAGAAACATCCGTATCCTCTACGGTCTACGCTAACGATGGCTAGATCTATTTTGTTACAGGAGCAACCTCAGGCGTCGGGATTGAATTGGCCAAAATTTTGTACTGGAAGAATGCCACTGTGTACATCGGCACTCGATCTGAAACAAATTATGAGAAGGCAGTTGAATATATTACTAAACGCTCGGTCGAGCCAAGCAAAGGCGAGCTTCGGCTCTTGAAAATGGATCTCATGGACTTACAAACAGTGAGGTCGGCGGCCGAGAAATTGATTGCAGAAGTACCCCGGTTAGATACTGTATGGTATAATGCGGGAATTATGGGACATCCAACCTTGACGACCACAGTCCAAGGATATGAAGTGCATTGGGGTACCAATGTGGTTGGACATTTCTTGTTAAATGAGTTGCTCACTCCAGTGTTGATCTCCAGCGCTGCAACAGCGGAAAAAAAGGATTCTGTACGTGCGATTTGGGTTGCTTCAGACGCTAATCTGTTTTCTCCTGCCGACGGTATAAACTGGGATGATGTCAATTTTACAAACAAAAGTGCAGGCCAAATGACCAAGTATGGTCAAAGTAAAGCTGCAGCTATTATTCTGGCCTATGAGTTTGCACAACGAATTAGGGATACGGGAGTCGTTAGTTTGGTAAGGGTTCTTAATCATTCGCGTGTGCTGCGATTAAGTTGACTAAGTTTGCTGTGTACAGTCGCTGAACCCAGGGCATCTGATAACTGGGATGCAAGAAAATCGGCCAGTATGGCTGAAGCGGCTAGGGGTCTGTACCAAGATTTTAAAAGTTTTATCAACGATTACTGACAGATTGAGGGTAGAACTTGTTCTCATATGAGGCGAAATACGGTGCCTACACTGAAATCTTCGCAGCATTTACGGAACTCAACATCAAGACTCAGAACGGATCATATATTGTGCCATGGGGCAGATTTGGAACCCCACGAAACGATATTAAGGACGGATATACAAAACGTGAAACTGGTGCTCGTCTATGGGCGATGCTGGAGGCGGAGATTAAGCCGTACTTGCAGCAGTCCGAATAAGTCTGAGTCGAGGATAGATGTAGTAGCATTTGCAGTAGTAAAGGTTTTAAAGTGATGCCGTCATTGGAAACTTTACTGGATTGGGTTGAGTTGGTGTCGAGAGCGTACTCCCTTTCGTTCGAAATCTAGGGCAAGAAATTGACTTGTTTGCACTGACAGTACCCATGATGTTATCACGGAGATGTATTACACAGATTACACAAGTTAACAAAAAACAGTCACTTCTGCCGGTTCTGCCGGAGAATTGTGGAGTTCGCTTAAGATGGCGATTATCATCGGGCAAGCATATGGGCCGCGTAGGCTACGTAGGCCGCTACTAGCGCAATCACGTCAAGTTATACCCAGATGACGCCAGTCGACAAATATTGATTGCGCATTGAGGTTTATATACCTCTGAAAGGAGGAAGTATTCTCCTATGCCATCTGTAGCAATATATTCCTTTCGAATAGGATCTTTATTCCAATAACTGGCTGGTTTAAGAAGTGCATTCAATTGCGTCAGTCGAGATGGTAACCGAGAACATCACGGAGATCCTAGAAGGCAACGCCCATTATGCGGCCTCATACACAAAAAAAGGTCTTCCCTTACCACCCAAAAGAAAGCTGGCCGTTGGTATGATCTCGTACATTAGCTTATCATATTCGGTGACTTATTGTATATATTAGTTACCTGCATGGATGCCAGACTCTTGCCAGCCAAAGCATTAGGCTTGCATGAAGGAGACGCTCATGTAATTCGCAATGCTGGTTGGTTGACTTTCAAATTGAAACGGATTCTGCTTTCGGCTAATGTGTGGATTACAGGTGGTAGCGCCAAGGATGCTTTGAGATCGATTATTATTTCTCAACAGCTACTTGGCACCGAGGAATTGGTTGTTATACATCATACCGACTGCGGCATGCTGACTTTCACCAATTCTCAGCTACGTCAGATTTTGCGGAAAAGACTCCATGACGTTGACGTTGACGATATCGATTTCCTAACTTTCACAGAGTAAGTCTGTTCAGTAGTTGGCTTCAATCAAAAGGCATCGTACTGACTATGTCTGGATTCCAGCTTAGAGCAAAGCGTGCGCGATGACGTCGAATTCCTCCGTAGTTCTAAGGTTATAAATGCCCACATCCGCATTAGTGGTTGGATCTATGAAGTTGAGACTGGCAAGATTCGTCGTGTTATCGAACAGTGATCATTGCGGATTGATGAGTTTATCGCCACCACAGGATTCTAACTGTATACTTTAATTACGCAATGGTACGAAATTTGTTTATAGATAGTTAATTTAGCTAGGCGTACTATTGATAGCTCACTTTGCTAGCTAACTCTCCAGCAGTTATTGTCCTAAAATGTCAAATTAGTTCCACATCGTTTGGCAAATTATTTTTGTAGCAGAACTTTAATATAACTGCTTTGTCTAAAGGTGTACCGCAATGGGCCTGCCGGTCCCACTTAAAAACACCTGTATTTTGTGTTGTGGGTGCTTATAGCGCAGTTGCATTGTTCATTAATTTCAGACAAAGTGTTGCCTCAAAAAAAAAAATCCACGCGGTCAAGGTAGTGGGAGATTGATCCCTTGTGTAAATTTAATTAAGCCAAGCGAGCTTTTGGTTGTGTAAAATGAAATGTGATCTGAGATGACAGGTATTAGTACCTCAACAGGCTCTCATTAATGAGTGACAACGCCCCGTATTTATACAGTCAGGGATCAACACTCAAATTTCCACCACTTTTAATTATATCTCCAAATGAGGTTTAGCGTGATCCACGCAGAGGTACTAAAATAACAATCCGTGTCTGAACAATCAGTACGAACAAAAATATCAACCATTGTACCAGTTCCTTAAATGCCGCTTTATGTATTGCTAGATACCACCGTTTGCTGTCTCTTTGCTATTTTAGCAAGTTTCTATCATTTATCGACACGCACTGTAGCACGAAACCCCAACCCGATTGGGAACAAAGGTAAACCGACTTTAAATGAAAACAATTAAGCCCGGTGAACGAACCTCATATTGTGTGGAATTGCCGTTTTCCAAGTTGTCCTTCACTGTGTTGCAATTCTCCTCGTCCTCTTTCAACTGCCTCTTCTCCATCCTGTCTCGATTTGCCCAGCCATCTCCGACTCTCGGACAATGAGTAGCACACATTCTGGTGATGGGAGCTCCACGGCCGCAATGGAAAACGAAACAATTGATATTGCGCCCTCCTTGCCGGGGAAATCAAAATTACGTCGAAGCAATTCTCTGAACATTTGTTCCCCTAAAGCATTCTTCCCACCACCGACTTCGGCTCCTACTACCCCCACGGCTAGATCTTCGTTCCAACGAAATTCCAGACACTTGTCTTTGAGAGTATCCTCTTCGCGGCCACCTTCTCAACTGTCGCCCTCAGAGTCATTGCAATCTACTGTTTCGAGTTTCCAAAGTGTAGGACAAAGTGACATTGACAGCCCTATACTCGGTGCCTTCCGTATTTCGTCCGCAGAAAACGTCGACCAGAGTACTTCTGAGCCAATGCGTCCCTACGGAAATAACATCAGTCCAAGCCTTATGATAGCTCGGAAGTTAGAGGATGTTGTCGTTCCTGGACCACCAATGAAAGACGTGTGGTTGAAGGAAGAGAGGAAGAAGCAGCGTAAAGAGGCCATCAGTAAGTTAGCAAGGAATGCTTTGTGTAGTACCTATCGATGCTAACTGCCAATAGGGTCGTCACTGATGTGGACAAACAAGAAGCTATTCTCTCGGACGGATAATAACGTATCGGAAGATCAGCCTTCCGTATCAATATCACGGCCTTTCAACGTCTCTCACGTGCTACATCTTGAAGTTCAAGACTTCTTCAGCCACTCTCCAAGCCAAGTGGCGACCGCAATCGATAGCAACAAGAAAGGCGTCGACCCGAAAAGATATAAGCAACGCAAACTGCCACCGACACCGTTGACGCCTACGCCACCGTTGACGCCTGAGCGGCTGAAGACAGATTCTAGCGTTCGGAGAACTGTTGCTGGCATTCCTATGCCAACTGGGCCACCCTCTCCGACAGATTCTCCCCTGCGGTCGCCATCTCTGATACTTCCGGCATCTTGGAGAAGAAAGTCAAGAGATTCTGTGCTGAGTCCATCTCGCTCCACTGGTCAGTTGTCTAGCCGGACAAGTCCACAGTCGAAGGATAACAAGGGCGGGAATAACGGTCAGGTCCTGTCTCCTGGCAGTCCGTCGTCACCTGCAACACCGCCTCAGCGAAGCCAGAGCAGACAATGGCGACTGTCGCCAGAGAAAACTGCGCCCCCGCGGCCAAATCGGCCCGACTCAACGTGGTACGATGACGAAGACAAAGACGTTCTAGAGTATATTATGGATAGGTACTATAGACAGTCAATATCTATGATGTACTCAGACGTGAAGGTGCAGCAGCCGAAAATTCTAAGTAATGGAGACCGCCTAAGTCTAAACAGCCGTCGACCCTCGGAAGTTGCCATTTATGACGCCGAAGACGAGAGTCTACCAGAGGTGCACGATATCAAAGACCTACCCTTGCAGCCGATTCTACCATTGAGGCTGAGCTCCAGTCGACTATCATTTGAGTCGGATTATTCGTCGGCGTCTTCTGTTTCGTCACTGCCTGCGAATTCGACTTCCGCGTCTCCAGTGCCAATAAAGGTTCAACGAACGATGATGAACATGAACCTCCCTCAGCGCTCCCAGAACAGTTTGTCTCTTCCCCCGCGGATCCAGAGTTTAAAGCACTCAGCAAAAGGGGCAATGAAACACGAACGGAGGATCAGCGAGGAACCGGACGACTTGACCGCGTATGAGAGCCAGTCTGCAAGGTCGGCTGTCAATAAACGCGTAAGCATGGAAAGGGTTGGTTACGAATCACCTGTCTTGGGAACGGCAACTTTCTTGTAGATTGCGTACACGGTGCATTGCTCTTTAGATATTTGTAGTGGGTTCTTATATATTCCAATTTTGCTGCTCGCGTTGTCTAGGAATGGAGTTTCAGTGCCAGTGTCTCAGTTTAATGTTTAGTCTGATAGAATAAATACACATCCTTAGATAAATAAATATGTGATTCGAACCGAGGGAATCGAGCAAACATAAGTCGATGTCGTTCACAGTTCGAGAAGAGAAGTGACTTCCACTGCTCCACTTTGACCAACCTAAGCTCATGTGTAAATTCAACGCTGAAGGTGCAGACCATGCACAAGATTCTAAAGAAGGCAGTCTCCAGTCGTGCTCGGATATTTTTGTGTTTCGAAGCTAGTTCGCGGTGCTTGTCGGGTTATCCGAGTGTTGGGACTAAAAGACAAATTTCCGCCATGCGACCACGTTGCATTCGTCGACTTCGACCGGCATTCATCGGTCTCAGAGCAGCGTCTATATCGATTAGGAGCTGTTTGCGATAGTGGCTGATCGTCACTGGCTGATTGTCAATACTTGATGTTATAATTGTTACAATGCCTGCAGAGAAGCCGGCTCTGACGCCGGAGCTCTGTTACTCAGCGGAATCGCTGCGACGATTCTTATTACTTTCCCGTTCACTCACCGATGACACGATTTCAGGCGATCTCAACTCCATACCTACGCTCAAGGAAAGCAAAATACTGGGCTCAGGCAGTTCATGGACGAAGCCGGAACGAGAAAAAATTGGGTCTCGTCGGCGGAGTTGTAAAGGTTTCGTATACTCTTCCGTGTTCGAAAGCTGGAAAAGTCGCGATGAAATATTCGAATATTGCGAACAAGTTGCCAATGATCGGAAAAGCGAAATCTCAGCTACTGCAGCCAAGAAGCCTAAAGTGGATCCTCGGCTAGATCCGTACGAGGCAAGGGATTTGCCGACATATAGCAAGGAGGAAGAAATCCTCAGTTGGGTACGGGTGGAGAGGGGGGTGGAAGACATTGTCCGAGATCGTAGTTGGTCGATTATTTGCGAACGATGCATTGATATTGGAGCAGACTCGGTTAGCGGACCTACTACTGCGATGGGTGATAATGGAAGTGGATGGAAACCTGCATATGTCGCTTGGAGAAATTCCAAATGACATTAGGATGATTTAACATCATTTGACACAATATTTGTAGTAGAAGATCTTTTGGGCATATGAGAATGCGTGCACCTTGTACTATAGTGTATTTTGTTAAAGAAAGGTACCTTCTTGTTCAATGACGGGCCATTATTGAACACACCATCAATTGTGTCTTCAGAGGGAGAAACTACGATCACTATCTGCTACTGAAATACACTTGATCCAATACCACCTGTTTGGTTTACAACGGTTAATTCTGTTGGTGCTGAATGATATAAAAGTTGAATCTTCGGCCAACACTCATAAAATTTGGGAGTCGTGATTTTAAAGGGCCGAGCACGAGTGATCTGACGCCGCGCGTTGAGAGTCGTTATCGTTGGCTATATAAACTTACAGCGGTGGATGCGACAAGTCAAGCCAAGGTTACAATTGGGCATTTAATTTGCAGCTCATCATTGATCAAGGCATTGGCTTCATTTCAACGGGTTTTTGCTAAGGTATTGCTCATATCGTCGGCACTGCCGAACGTCCGCCGCGCTCTTGACGACGTCGCAGCATTTATCTACAACCCAAAGCCGGTCTTTAGTACGGATTCTCTACTATCAATATTTCGACTAGCGCGATCCGCGAAACGACATTCTATGATAGTCAGCATTATATACCGTCGTCTAGCCAGAGGATCTGTTCCGTTACATTACAATCCCAGACAAAACTTGGGTTCCTATCAGCCAGTTGGCTGTGCCTGAAGTGAGGCAGCTTTCGTTCACAGCATTGAGTAGATATTGTCACCGCTACTTCCATTTATCAGGTTTGGAACCACACGAAACCATTTTTTGCGATGGAAAGCACATCAAATTTACCTATCAATCCATTTCTGGCGTCGTTGTTCCATCCGGCACCTAACAGCTCACGCTCTCGCGATCTCACCTCCGCCTTGCAGAGTCCGCGGAATTATGTTATTTTGGTCCCTACTACCGTGTCAATATTATACACAATTGATCAGGAGACTTCGGTATCATTCGCAGAACTCTGCACTCACGAAGAGTTCCTTTCATCGCACATTATTAAGATTGGCGTGTCGGCTAAGGCAATTGGCAGAGCCAGGGTCTATTGGACCCTGAATGGCCGTAGTGTGGTGATCAAAGATGATATTGTCTACACCAACAAAGGTATATATTCGGTTTTTTAATTTTTAATTTTTTTTATTTTTTTATTTTTTTTTGGTCCCTGATACTCTATATACTGAATTTCCAGGTTAACTTACAAATATTGCAGGCTTTAAGTCAATCACGCAAGCGCGAATACTCTCAGACCGCGTGTACACATCTACCTCTCTGAACTTTCCCTACGATTCACAATTTATTATATACTACATTTCACGGCCACTAATTGGTTCAGCGTTCCCATTGTATGACTTCAGCTCGCGGTCATTGACTGCTCCGATATCCAAGTCACCTGCACCATCTAAAAAGATTACGACGTTTACACAGCTGTTATCTCAATTCCCATTAATTGCTCGACAAATACAAGAACCTCTGAATGGTGTCTTTGAGGAGTTTGATTGCTCGAGTGCCACCGAACCAGATCTGGTGACAATGATCGAAGAAGTCATGGAAAAGGGAATTGCCCTGTTTCAAGCTGTTGACCACGCCATAGTTAATTCAATGGCCAGTGCAACGGGGCTAACTGGGCCAGAAATTGAGAAAATGCTTGAAAGTTACGTCGGAAAGCATCTTCACAATAAGATTTGGCCACGGTTGACAGTCCTGAGGGCGTTGAAAGATTCTATTATTCGGGCTGCAGTAAAGAACATGAAACACGTTAGCTTGGGGCAGCTGGGGATTCAACCCTATTGGGTAGAAGGTGGAGACACGATAGAGCGTATGGTAATGGCTGCAGTTGTCGACTTGGAGAATCTAGGTAAAGCGGAAAATGCTCGAGCTCAAGTCGAAGGCCTTGTCAAGATTTTGAGGAATTTAGGCGTGATTCCATCATCTAATCAGAGTCAGCCAAATGGTGATGACAAGGATTCATCATCTTCAAAAGAGAGCAAGGAAAAAATCCCCCATCCTTCGAACGTTAGCGCTGACGTTCTTGTCAGCTTCATGATCATTGTTGTGTAAGTTCAAAATCACTTATCATTAGGTTTCTTAAAATGCTAATCCACTACAAGCACTTGGTCGAAACTTGAGAATCTCGATTCACATCTGTTCTACATGCGCAACTTTTCATTCATGGATGTTGACTCTGGTGAAGTGGGATACGCTCTTTCTACCTTCGAAGCCGTTATATTTCATATTATGAACAACAGCTCAAAACTTGCTATTGTCTCAAGTGCCAACCAGCTATTCTGGAAAAGCATTAGGGACGGCGCCGATATATCAGTCGCGTTTGATTCCCCGGGGGAGTACTTTGGATCTGGCGGGATTGATGTTTCCGAAATTGATTCACTGGAACAAGTCTACAGAAGCAGGAACTCCTCAGGCGAAGGTGCAATCATGATGGCCATTCAAGCACCAGCAAAGAACCTGGAAACATTGAAGCTCTTGCTAGCTAAACGAGATATCTTTCCCTTGGAAGCAATCTTGAAGGAGCAAAATGGTCGTCAGACCACTCTCCTATCAGCAGCTATTCAAACGGCAGATAAGGAGATTGTGGATGCAATATGGTCAATATTATCGGCGAACTGTAATCAAGATGAATTGAGGCAATATCTTTCGCGGAAAGACGAATGGCAACGAAGTGTCGGGCATTATCTGTTTTATCTGCCGGATCTAATTGAAACTATTGGTGGCTTGATATCGTGGACGGATAAAGATCAGAACGGCCAAACGCCATTATTCGCTTTGTGCAGGTCCTATGACAATCCTCGTTATACTGATCTAGTGAAGATGGGTATTGACACCGCTACTATATACCAACCTGGTGGCGGCAATTTACACTTTTTGGATCACGTCGATGCGAAAGGAAATACGCTATTACACATTATGAAAGATATTCAGTCATTGGAGCTCGTCTTGAATATATGCGACATAGATCTTAATCGCGTCAACGATAAGGGTTTGACGCCACTGATGGTGAACAGCAAGTTCTCTCGTCTTGCTGCTATTGAGGTTCTCACGAAGAAACCTGAGGTCGATATCGCACGCCGGAACTTCCGCGGTCTCAATGCTGCTGAATTGGCAAAGGACGAAAATACGAGGACGCGGATAGAGGATATTACCCTCTTTCGGAAACATCCAATACGTGACGACCGAGTGACGTCGGTGTTGCGAGGGTACATTTCGGACGATAATGTGCATTTTGTTGTCAAATCAGGTATCATACCGAATGCGTCGACGATTACTTCTGTGCGTCGAACATTTACGGATTTTACCTTTGTGGCTAAATGGTTAGCATTCGAACTTCCAGCTTCGTGGATCCCAGTTTTGCAGATTCCACACAACCCGTTCGCAATACCATCTAGACCGGCAAGGTCTGTGGTCAGGGATGTACAGTTCAAACTGGATTCGTTTTTGAGGACTCTACTTCTACATCCTACATTTTCCACTCACGAGCTCTTGTGGGAGTTCTTTCTGGTATCTGAATTTTCAAAAGAGTTGTCGGAAAAGCGGAGTAAACAGAAGTATGAGAGTAGGAAGGAAACGCTTGAAGAGGAATATCCGCCACTAGAGAACACGGACGAGTCAGTCGTGTTTTTTAACCATGCTTTGAAAGAGATGTCGTATCTTGAACAGCCATTTATTAAAGTTTTAAAGACTGCTCATGCAATGCAACACAAGCGATTAGGTAAGTGGGGACCAGATTATGATTATCGATGGTCAATCGTCTGACAATTTGGTTGTAGATCTTGCAGAATCTTATTTGGCTATACAAGGTTACTTTAAGACGATAGATTTCTTACCTATTCATTGCATAGATGCATTAACGGAATTTACGAATTTGTATCAAGTGGTACGCGTCTCCAATCGGTAGCGTTTGACGTTTTTCTAATTTGTTGTTAGTCCGACTCGCATGAAGAAGTCTTCGTCCAAGAGTTGCGAGCTTCATATGCTAACATAAAGGCCGTAATGGAGTCCCTTGTTCGGCCGAACAAGCTCATTGACGCTCTCGCGGCACAGACGTACCAACTTTCACGATTTCAAAATTCGCTTAACAGGACTAGTACAAGGTTCCCGCTCGGCTTGCTTGACGACACACGGACCCGATATGCTAATGATGCGAGCCTGAACATTCAGACAGCTGAGAACGAGATCTCAAGACTGGGTGCAGAAATCCGATATTCACAGACTATGCTCGCATCCGAGATTGGCGGATTTAACGAATTACACGAAAAAGAGTGCATGCGTGTTGTAAAAGAATACGTGACTGAGAAAATCAAATGGGAGCAAGTCAGGTTGAAAGGCATGAAAAGCGTTTTGGAAAAGATCAGAGTCCAGTCATAGATAGTATATTTGTATACTAATCGGAAAGCATGAGCCAAGTAGAAGTTTGGGAAGTAGAGATATCATTGGCTTTAGTGTCGTTATCGTTCATCAGTCTAATGCAATGGTAGACAGCTGTAGTTACTATTTAGGTATAAAGAGTATGATATATCTGTGGATGGATGAAGCAGTTATTGTCTGACAATGTGTTGCTTCTTGTGACTTGCATTTTGTGCGTGTTAAGTTTTGTTAGTAATGGGCAATTAGTACATTGTTATTTGCATCTGGACAGGAAGCACGTTATAGCCTTATTTAGCAGCGCCGAGGTCGAGTTGAAGTTTAGTTAACTACAGTTTTACTGATGATATAACTATACTACTTTCTATGTCAGAATAGCCATGATGCTCTACGTGGGTGGTATATGGGTTGCGCGTCGCGCTTTTGTGCGGCGTGTCCACAGAATCATAAAGAAGTCCAAATGCTTCCAAAGTTAAAGTTCAATGGCCGGAGCATCTGCTTTATAAAATCAGCAATATCTAAAAGCAAGAAATCCGATGATTGTCGGGCATTGAGATTTCGAATTTTAGTTATCGATTAATATTTACGTTATAACATTTGACCAGCGATGTCTTCAAAACAAGATCTCGCCCTTGGAATCGTCGATTTTCTTCAAAGTTCGCTGACAGACGGTACCGTCTCTACAGATGACAAAGATTCAGTTGAGGTCGCTATCCAATGCCTAACGGATGTTTTCAAGGTTGATCTATCAAACCGAGATACCGTTCTTGGCGCACAGTCGCTTCTCTCCATTTTCCAGGCATTCGAGAAAGTCCGTGACGCGCGGGCGAAAGCGGCCCCTCCTCCAGCTGCTGAACCTGCCACCCCAGCCACGCCTGCAGGCCCGTCTGAAGCTGACAAGGCAAAGGCTGAGCAGCTGAAGTCGGATGGAAATAAGTTTGTGGCGATGAAGGATTATCCTGCGGCAATCGAGGCATACACGAAGGCGTTGACTCTAGATCCGACAAACAAGATTTACTACTCCAATCGAGCCGCCGCATATTCCGCATCCGGAAAGCATGATATGGCTGTGAATGATGCCGAGAGTGCTTTAGAGATTGACGACAAGTACTCCAAGGCGTATTCACGGCTTGGATTAGCGAAATTTGCACTGGGAGATGCTGAAGGCGCCATGAATGCGTATGGAAAAGGCATCGAGGTTGAGGGTAACGGTGGATCTGACGTCATGCGACGAGGTTATGAGACCGCGAAGGCGCGTGTGGAGGAGGACTTGCGGTCGGCTGTTCCTGAGGACACCGACAGTACGCGATCGCCTGCCGCCACCGCAGATCGGGGCGCTGGTTTCCCTGATCTTTCAGGTCTGGCAGGCATGTTCGGCGGTGCTGGTGGTGCTGGCGGTCCTGGTGGCATGGACTTTGCATCGTTGATGAATAATCCTCAGATTGCGCAAATGGCCCAGCAGTTTATGTCGAATCCGGGCGCGCTTCAGGGGTTGATGAATAACCCATCGATCAGATCCATGGCTGATCGATTCCGCAGCGGAAACACGCCTAGCATGTCAGAGATGATGAACGATCCCAGTATTGCTGACTTGTAAGTTTTTATATTATGTTGTGATCTACATTGACATTGGGGCTGACGTAAGAATAGGGCCCGGAGCTTTATGGGAGGCAATAGTGGCAACAGTGGTGAATAGATGCTCATGATTCACTAGGAACTCTGATGTATACGAGGAGTGTATATATACATATATATAAATTGACTCTGCTACCGTTCATGATATTGATTTTTTGCCAACGGCTAGGTTTGGTGCCTCTCGAGAGCGCTGTCTTGTCGTTGATCCTGACCGCTGATGATCAAATGCAATCCTGCAATGCTGAATTATTACTAGTTTCGATTAGTAACGTGTTGAACAATTGATTCACAATTCACAAACATGATCTGAGGTCTACTACAATTCTCATCTTATCTAGCTCACTGCCTCGATCTTCTTCGCGTTCGGGCCGGTTTTATATCGTCGTCCTCTGTTGGCTGTGTTTTAGGTCTTTTCGCGCGGGAATTTTCTTTAACTCCACGTTTCCCTTCGCCAGCACTATTGTTCTCGTGCGTAGCATTCTCTAGTGTTTGCAGCTTCGGAACGAAGCAGCTTGTCCGTCCCCCTACTGTCACAAAATCAACAATATGCCCGTCTGCCGTCATCGGCCTTTCGCCCTTTTTCTGCCGTTTGCTCCACCGATGTAGCATTAACCAAGATTTCGGAAATTTGTCCGTGTTACCTGCGTATATTAACAATGCATAGAAACTCTTCCAAGAATAATTTATTATACCTTCAGTTTCGACCGCTACTTCGCAGACTTCGCAGAGCATATTGTAGAGCAGTTGCTTCTTTGCCAGACTCATTTTGTCCGTGTATTGTTCGGGACTAGCCATTAAGAAAACAATGTTAAGGATCTCACTTGCGCTTTGCGGGGGAGACACTACTCACTGTATCCGCGATTGAAACAAAATTTCATCCCTTTTGTCCCTGTTATTAACAATCAAGAACTTGAATAACGTCCGCATTTGCAACATACGCCATCCAGTTCCCAACACCAGCGCACACGGCCTGGTCCAATAATAAACTCTTGATTGGAACTCGCCGTTTCGATAGCACCTCAAGAAATTGATCCTGGCTCCATCTACTCTCGAGCTTAGAAAAGTCAGGTCCCATCCGTACCAGCGGCTCGAGTTTCATGAGTTCTTTTTCGATCTCTTCTGGTGTCTCCAGGTCGTTTTTCGTCGAATTCGACGCGATTTCCAAAAACCGTATACGGGAGAGCCTGCGAGGGTCCGTGAACGCCATTTCGACGCCATCGTCCGTGCTTAAAAGGAATTTGTTGTATTTTGGTGGCCATGGTTCGGCCTCTGCCTTTTCGTCGTAGTTATCTGGTTTCTGGCCGTTGCGAGACCGTTCCATGGGAAAGAAATGTGTGTGTACATCCCGGATTGTTAACCAACCCGTCATGCCGAAATGCATTAATATCACATTCTGGGTCCTTGCTACCGACTCGCGGCCACCACTCAATATTATCCAGAAATATTTGCCGTGCCGTCCTATATCGGCTATCGTTTTCGAAACGTACGATTGCTCGACCTTGGACCGCTCTTGCGGCGAAATGGATGAAAAAACAAGTGCGTCTCTCGCATCGGTGACAAATTTGCTGATGATTTTGCCTTTGAGATTTGCGGAGAGAAGTTTGGCGGCATGTGCAACCTTGTTTTGTATTGTTAGTCGCTTCAGAAAGACACTCGATCAGGGGAACTTTTACCTCTCCTAGCTCTGGCATTGTCTCACTGGCGGTCGGTCAAGAAATACTGGAAAATAGCAATTATGCACGGCAATTATTTGAGACCATGCGAAAGCAATCGTGTAAACGAACAGTTAAAAAACTAACCACAGCTGCGGCACGTGTTGACGCGTTTAAGTAACGCGCACTGGCTTATCTCTCGCGTTGTTAGACTGCACATCAGCCGCCCACCCCGGTATTTTGAACTTACTTATAGCAAAATACCGAGTTCCGATGGCGTCTTGCATGCATATTCTGGCCAGACCAGAAGGCAAGGAGGCAAGCCTCAGCGGGCAGCTACAAGTAACCACCCTCTTATAAATAATGTACAATCTACGTCTATGTACATCAATAAATGGAAACTCCATTTGGACAAAGGTGCAGGGAAACCCCTCCGGGACATAAAAAACCCCGAGTGGGAAAAAATCTGACTTATTATGTTCGCAAATCAACGTACATTTATAAAACTGCAAGCTTGTCTCATTCTAGTTATGTCAGTACAGGACCGTCGCGGGATATATTACATATGCTATTTGCTAATCTAGATCATTAAAACAGTTCAGCTACAAGCCCTCTACATATTTGTACAAATCTCCTAAAATATCAAACAACGCCTTGGATTCCACTGTCGCATCATGCGATCCGCCGTTGATCAGTTTGAGTACAGGTTTCCACCCCGCGTCATCGAGGATGCTATTCATGAGATTTGTCTGGTTCATACTGAGCAACTGGTCACCTGTCGACTGCACTAACACTATCTGCAATGATTTTCTTAGTAAACTATTGTCCTGAAAACAAGACGATCTAACGGAGGCGTACCCGCGCTTTGAAAGGGGAATCACGACTCCATTGAAAGGAGCTGGGCGACGCTTCACCCCACAATTCTTCGTCGTCGCCAAATGCCTCCGATATAAAGCCCTTGTAGGACGGATACTCGATTCCGAGATTCACCAAATCATAAATACCCTCGACACCTACGACAACTTTAATCCTATCGCATAAGGACATGAATATTCCGTCGCCATTGGCTTTGGGTTCACCAATTAATGTCGCGAGGACCTGCAGGGCGAGACACGCACCTGCGGAATGTCCTATTATCATGATGTGAGAAATGAACTCTCCATGTTCTGTGACAAGGAATTTTAATGCTGCCAACACGTCGTCTAAATGCGTAGGATGTCGTACAGCTGGGGATAATCTATAATCGAGCGTCATACCACCCCATGTCGTGGGTAACGATTGTTGCAGGATAGGAACTCCCATGTCCTTTGTCTGACTCGGATCTCTCCAAGCACCACCATGGATGTAGACGACCCATGGCACCGGCGTTGAAGACGAAGGGGGGAATATGGTCACTGATTGTTGCGGATGCTGTGTTAAGCTTGCTGGCGTGTAGAATGCAGTTTTTGGCGAAGGACGCGACATTGCCTTCAATTCCGAGCTAGCACAGCTACGCAGGCAGATATATAGAAGGATGAGCAAATCAATTGCTAATTTGATTTGGGTGAAGCATCAATATGCTGTGCCATCCACCACGGGCCCACATTCTCTTCTCCCCTAAGCCCAAGATCTTTGTCACTTAATATGGCGTTCAGTATGCGGTCATTTAGCATTTGAAAATTTTTCCAAAAAAAAAAATGCAGCAATAAATTAATTAGGTCCTGCCCGGATTCGAACCGGGGTTAGCGGAATAATCTGTTATCAGAATCCGCTGTGATAACCGACTACACTACAGAACCTTGTTATCTGAGATGTTCCGAGTCAGTCTTTGGAAACCATTCCAACCTTCGTATTCGTGTTCGTATTCGTTTTCCTTTTGTTTGGATTTCGCCAGTACATGTCAATTCAAGCTTGTAAAATAATACACTGGCCTTTCAAACAAAAGACCCTAACCTCCGGATGGAATAACTTTGAACGTCAATATCGACTCTTCATTGTAGCTGCAAATTTCGTCTCCAAATTCGTTCAAGGGTTATCAGACTGAAGTGGTTAGTGCAGGAATGAGTGATCAGTCTTCCCTTCTCTCATATGTCGTTTATATTTTTCGAGGAATGTATAAGAACGCCTATGCAATCGCGCCCCATTCCTCGCTCACGAAATTGGAGTAAAAGAACGCGAACTATTCTGCGGATACGGCGGTCAAATTGGTGGATATCTCGCCGCCACGATCCTCGAAATACCAGCAAAATATCGTTTCCGTATCCATGCTCTCCATGTCTGACCAATCAAAGGGATAATCTAACCCTGATCCATGCCTTAGCGCGTGTTTATGGTTCGGGATATGGGTAGGGCTCCCGACCGACGACCGGGTTGGCCGGTCGCCAATGCACTCTTGATCCGGTCCGGTTCTAGAGGTCCCGGAGACCGTTAAACCGACCGATTATGTCATTGAGAATGCCCATTCCTTGTAGTGTACTCGATGGTATTTTAGTACTTATAAATCAACATACTTGAGTAATGTAGCTGAGCATGTTGGAGAGTATTAACAATAATACTCTGGCCGGGCGCCCGGGACCTAGATCTTACCCCTGGATAAGTTGCCCCTGAAGACGCGTTCTTGTTGCGTAAAAGCTCTTGTCAGCTACAAAGATATCAGCTACTGGTTCAGGATTGCTATTGCATTCTGATTAAAAATATTTTGTAGGTTTATTAAGCATGCAAACTCCAATTTACCAGTTTTCGTCCTCGCGTGTACTCGACTCCTTGCCGCGTCGCGTTACCTCGCCGGCGGAGTCGCAGTTCAACCAACAAGACTCTGGATTTGAGGTCTCGGCGGCCAAAAGGTAAGGTATAGTTTATTACTTATGTTAAGTCACACCCTGAACCCATATGTCCTTGTTTCCAGAATTATTTTGCGTTTTGCACTTGATGTCGTTTCATATGTCCTTTGTTTCCAGAATCAGTTTGTGTTTTGCACTTGATGTCGTTTCATTATAGTCCTTGCTTCCAGAATTATTTTGCGTTTTGCAATTGATGTCGTTTCATTATACTCCTTTGTTTCCAGAATTAGTTTGCGTTTTGCACTTGTATGTCGTTTCATTTCAATAACTTCTTTTTTCTAAGCGAAAAGGCAACGGTTCTTTCGAAACGGTCCGGTTTTTTCGACAGGTACTAAAAATTCGGTCCGGTTGGGGATGCCTTCCCTGTAGTAAACTTTAGTCGGTCCGGTTTGATGTCCGCGACCGAATTTTGCAACCGGTCCCGATCCCTAGATATGGTGAACCCCTCGCTGTGACGTCATGTCTCCCTCAATTTCCAGCTGGGGCCCCCTCACCAGCATAGGCCCCGACCGGGGCCGATCGAGGCCGTGAACCGGTTAAAAAAAGTCGATCGCTCCGGGGTCTCCAGTGAGATGTAGTTCGTTTAATCTCAGCACGCTGTGTGATATGTTAAAACATCAGTGATATATGGGGTGCGTCCCTGACATCTGTTTGCGTATTGTATTTCTTCATTTAAAAATATAGATATATTTTATTCGTTAGTATAATCAATATTATTCAATAACTACTTTTTTTTCTAACCACTATTGCCCGCCAAAAAAGGCAACGGTTATTTCAAAACGGTCAGGTTTTGAAGACAGGTACTAAAAATTCGGTCCCGGTCCGAGGCAGAGGAAGTAGTTGGTTCACTTTGACGTCCCCGACCGAATTTGCAACCGGTCCCGAGCGCTAACTCCGCTAGATTTTCAATGTTTTACGCACTTTCACCAGTAGAGCGACTCCACGAGATGTATATAGCTGCAGATCCCCGGCACTCCTCCGCCAGGACGATTCTGCAACTCTCGCAACCCCGCACAGCGCTCGCGGTGAACCAGTGACCGAACAAAGCCTCCAGAAAAATGGATGTCCTCGTTAGCCAAGTGCAGGCCATGGCCAAGGACGCCGATGAAGGCCGCCGCAAGGAGCTGATCGACACCCTCTTCAACCTGCAGCTCTCGATTGAGTCGCCGCAGGACTCCATGCAGCGCCTACTGCACCTCGTATGCGGCCCAAAATCGCCCGTAATTGGGAATCCGTGCATCTGACGCATCGCTAGAATATCTACCTCATGGCCGTGCGCATCGGCTGCGACCTAGATTTCTTCAGGCTGTTAGCTGACAGCCACACGCCTCTGACGGCGGAGCAGGTGGCCGAGAAGTGCGGCACCGCGCCGATGCTCATGTGTGAGTCAAGGGATGCCCGATATTTCGTCGAGGTCCGCGTACTGATGCACATTGGGCGTAGCTCGTCTCCTGCGCTACCTCGGCTCGGTCGGCATCATCAAGGAGACCGGCCCGGATACCTACAGCGCGAACCAGTTCTGCCGCGTGCTCACAGAGCGCGGCTGGATCAGTGCTGTCTACCATTTGTATGTCGCGAACCACGGCATTGAGGTGTGCAAACCGTGCTGCCCCTTGGTTGTAGCTTCGACGGCACCTCGCCTATATTCGCCGAGACGGCGGAGTTCCTGAAGAGGACGAGATACAAAGACATCAACGACCATACCAATTTGCCCTTCAACGTGGCATACAAGACGAACCTGACCCCATTCGAATGGCTCACCCAGCCGGAGAACTCGCGGTTCTTGACCCGCTTCAACGAATACATGACCGTTCAGCGCCAGGGCATGCCCACCTGGCTGGACAAGTACCCGTTCCTGGAGGTGGCCAAGAGCGCGGCGCCCGACCAGCCGCTGTTCGTCGACGTCGGCGGCTGTGTCGGCTATCAGAGCGTCGCACTACGCAAGGCGTTGCCGGCAGACATCAAGAACCGAATCGTCGTGCAGGATCAGGCGCCGGTCATCGGCCAGGCCCAGCCGTTCGACGGCGTCGAGTTGACCATCCACAACTTTTGGGAGCCTAACCCGGTTAAGAGTGCCAAGATCTACTACTTGCGCAACATCATCCATGACTGGCCAGACGACAAGGCGATCCAAATCCTCAAGAACATCAAGGACGCCATGACTCGGGACTCGATCTGCATACTCGACGAGATGGTCATGCCGGAGCAGGGCGCCCACTGGCAGGCCACGCAGCTCGACATGCTGATGATGACGTCGCTCGGGTCGCGGGAGCGCACCGAGAAGCAGTTTGAGAAGCTAATCGCCGCCGCCGGTCTCAGGATCCGCAAGATCTACCCCTACACAGTCAGCCTCAACGATTGTGTTATCGAGTGCGTTGCGGCATAGACAACATGCAGCCAGTCCCTGCCTCGCGTGCGAAACGCACACAGTCATATACCTAGCTAGATCCAGATATAGCGTAGAGTAAGATGGTAGAAGATGAGCGAACCCTGTAAAAAGTCTGATACTTAGATCATCCCTGACCTCCGGACTTTGGTCTGCTGCTCTGATTGGGTTGCAACATCCTTCACTCTGTAAAGACTTAGCCACCTGCCACGCGGAAGTAGCCCAAGGCTTCGCAGTCGGCCTATTGTTCTGTCACCGCCGCAGCAGCAGCACAACCTAATGTACTAGCGCGGCGCAAGCAGAGTGCTGCTGAGCAATGTTATTGGGATTCATCGCTTAGATTTGCGTCGACTGATTCGGTCTCTGGTGCGCCTCTGAGTCTCCATTGGCCATTGCTGATGCACGTGATGCATGGGTCCTTCACGGGAGTGTTGCGTCCCGGAAGCTGAGCGAAGTTATTTTAAGACCATTGAGTGTTTAGCAGCTGAAGAAGGAATTAGTGGGCATTCGAAGGAATAAGTTAAGAGGTGGCCGACGAGGCGGTTGAGGCTGCTCTCGGGAGAACTATAAATTACATTATGGCAGCAGCTAACTTCAATTCGCATTCGACAAAAGAATATTCATTCGTACAGTCATTAAATTCGCCTTCAACGTTAATGGCAGCTGTTAGTTTCCGAGAGACCCGGCGAAGATTAGGCCTAGGATAAACTATAATAAGCCAACGGGCGGAGCTTAATGCTGTGAAGCTTATCGTGCACGACTCTGATGGTCTGATTTTGCGAACAGGCCACCTTCATATCCGACACCATATTACGGGCCTCGTCCAATGTCGTCAGCTGATGACGTTCAAGTTCAAGTTAAACACTAGCAGTGGGTTTAAACTAATCATGCGCCATGACCTATACGGTGCTAAAACTGTATATGGCTAACGGCCAAGGTGGCAAGCTTGGCAAGAATGAAAGTTTAGTAAAGGTTAAATGCCTGTTTATCCAAGCAGCAGGCAGTAAGACATGAGGAGGATCGGCATTCCTCTTCCACCTTATACAAAGATGATATTTGGAGATCGCCGTTTTATGAGCTTTATGCTTATTACAACCACGGTGTTAACGTTCGACAGAGTTCGTGCGGTCGAGTACAATTACTTGGAGAGCTTTACGTCTTGGACAAACAGTTCTATTAGCGGTACTTCTAACGATGCTGGGAATATATTTGTGAACTGGACCTCAGGCAGTATCGGTGAAACGTTCCAATGGTTGCCCATCGAATTCCATTCGGGCGACAATTTTGGCACAGTGTCTAATCTTGTTAACATGCTGAGCTTGGCCATTGGTAACGGAGACCTGGGTGACGCAGTATACTTATATCATTTAATTACCTACAATGGGTACGCTCAATATATATCATATGAGAAGGATTCAGACTTTTGCAACGATGTTATATTGGACGTACGCCATACTCGAGGACATGTGACATACGAGGACTTAGCCTTATCCACAAATTCTAAGGATCTCGCTGCATTTTACAGGTCGCTGACTCCTTATCCATTCTGTCCAATAGAGCAGAAGCTGGTCTTGGCGGAAGCAACGACTTGCAGTTCTAGACATGCTGCACCAAGGCCTGCATGTGTCTTGCTTTACAACTGGTTAGAGTCGAGCAGTATCGATATCACGGCTCCTCCGAGGACATACTGCAAATATGGCTGCTGCATATCGTTTAGGCGTCATTAATGTTACAATCTCTTGGAACGCATCAGCTACCGACGAGAAGATAAAGATGCGTGGCGAATGGCATGGTATTTGGTGTTTCAATTAATAGAACTGCAACGGATTTCAGCGTGAACATTGGTGACACTGGTTCGAGTTGGCCAAAAAAAATTGTGGAGTTTAATAGAGGGCTCATGCGGTCACGGACTGCACACGAGCACACGATCATTCATCGACAACTGTAAACTTAAAAAGTTGGGATCGATACCAAACAAGCTCTTGAAAAATTTTTGCAGGCCAGTTTCGGTTAGTTTGCTACCTGTCTAGGACTAGCTTGAAACGCACGTGACTAATACGTCGCAGTCCGCAATGTTTGCGCGTTTCTCGTCCATCAAGAGTCATATCACCAGCTTCCCTTTCCATAATTCTCATATATCGCTAGCTTTTATCATGCCTCGTCAAGAACCGACATTCCGTGTTTACGCGCATCCTCAGCCTGCGGTCAAGGATTCAGACGACGATCTGCGGGACGTTCCAACCATTGCCGAAATATTAGCTACGACGCCTGCTTCAGTTCGGAGCTCTTCGTCTTCGGGTCAGGGTAAATAGCATCTGAAATTTCGACAGCCATCGACTCCGACATGAAGGAAAGTAAATATCAAACTGCAGAAATAGAAACACCATAACAAACTCAACCCAATCTCTGCAGCAAATGCTCCATTTGCCGACCGCACGCCTCTAAGCTCCTCGATGTCACAACGGTGTATATTATTGCCTCTATCGAAAAAGGAGCAAGACAAGGAAAGAAAGACGACCCATCTATAAAAGACGCCCGGAGGCAGCACAAGCAAGGGGTCCAGCCCAAGAAAATAAGCGAACTAAGCGTCTACTCCACACACGTGGTGCAACTAACAAGTGAAACCTCACTACTGACACCTCGCCATAACTCTCCTCCAACTTCGCAACTCGTTCATCTACTTGCGGCGTCGGATCCGCAGCCATGGAGTTCGCAAAGCCCCATATGCCCGGATATCCGCATTTGGCTCGAATACTTTGCCGCATATTACATCAGGCAGTCCAACGAGAGTCTCCGTGAATCCCACTCCAGTTTGCGTCGGTAGCGATTGGCTAAATGATCAATCACATCTCCGAAAACAGAGCAGATCCACGTCGGCGACATCCCAAAGTAATTCGCCAAATCGCCATACCTGCTCGGTATGCGAGCCGACGTAGAACGATACAAAACGCCGTAACTGGGTATGGACGGCAGCGTTGACTCCACTGAATTTCCTCAAGCGCAAGATACGGTAGGATCTCGTAAATCTGGGCTTTGGTAAATCTAAAATCGAATTTGACTCGATCATCGTCAATACTGTCCAAATCGAATTTGAAGGATCTGTAAGGGATTGGCGGGCGGTAACGCTGGACAGGTGCTGAAGTCGTGCGCTCATGCACAATTTGCTCAAGCTGGCGGTGAACAGTGCCGAATGAAAAAGCTTCTAAAACCCTTAACCCTGAACCCTGTTATTGCCCAAACCCTATATCCTGACAGTCCGACGACTTTATTCGAGCCATGCCAATAATCGTTCCGTGTATCGTGCCAAACACTTTCCGGGCTCGTGCTTGGGTGTAATGGTTAAATGATACGTGATAAATGCCGTATCTAACGTACTATTGTGTCGATATTCAAGTATTCCCGTAATACATGGGTCATGTCGTGCGAATTCTGCTGGTAAACTCTTCAATCCCATGGGTGCAACTACCCACTCATATGTTGGGCGATGATAGCTGGGATGCGAGACAGGTATGTGTCGACATTGTTGATGAAGACTCTGGTGGACTTATGTTTTGCTAGTCCAGATATGCAGGGAGAGTTCGATTGTATTGCATGTTGCGGCTAATTCCTATTTCAGTGTTGACCGGTACCGCACAACTCCGATTCAATGCAATGTTGTAGAGTAAGCTGCAAAACTTGCTCGAAATGTAGGCCCTTCTATACCTGTAAACAGCTTAAACTCTGTAGCCATCCATCGGAGGAAATTTCTTTCTACCATGCCTGATGAGACAGCACAGCTCTGTGATTCCAAAGAGCACTAATTTATCTTTGTCTTGGAGGCGAAACTGTTGAGCGATGATCGGCGGGATGCGATAAACCAAAGTGTCGACATTTCGAACATAGATGCCAAGGTCCGTTAGGAGTGCTTGAAGACGAAAGAAAGCAAGTATTCCAGAGCCGCTGCATCGCACTCGCGCCGCTCCGGGTAAGAACCCTGTCGTAAATCGTCATTGGTGTTCCTCGCTCACATACTATTGAGCCGCACCGAAACGACAAATGCTACAGTAGCTTAATTTTCCTTCAGGGATTAACAGTCCTCGCATTAATCAAGATGCGGATCCCACTGCGTCGAAGATATCATACGGCCGTCAAGAGGAGCAGCAATCCGGTCGGCTCTGTGTAATTCTTAAGAACAAGTTTTCTTCCCATCTTCATCACACGAAGTCCAATCCGGACCTCGGCATATTTTTGCCTCCTTCAGTGACCTAGTAGCTTCACAATCACGAGAACAACTTCTCACTGGTGAGTACCTTACCTTCTAATACCGTGGACGACGAAAGATATTACGTGTGGATGGTAATTGATGATCCAGCAGTGATCTAGCAGTGACGGCACATCACCCATCGCCCACATCAAGACCAATTGAGCTCCTCAACCAAACAGACGCACAAAAAACCAACCAACGAACAACATTGAAGATGGGAATTGTCAACTCTATCGAGTACTGTGTCGGTCGCCTCCTTATCAACCAAAAGGGCCGCGACAAGGGTCTCTTCTTTAAAACTGCCGCGTTCACCTCCATGCCCGAGCCCACTTTTACCATCACGTCGCCCGACTGCGGCCCCTCCAACTCGCACATGAAAGAAGAATACACGGGCTACGGCACAGACCGCTTACCCGAGCTAGCCTGGCAGAAACCCTCCGCCGACGTTGTCGAATATGCTCTCATCATTGAGGATGCCGACGTTCCTCTACCGATGCCGGTCACGCACGGCTTATTCTACGCGATCCTGGGCGACAAGACGGTGATCACGCACGACGATATCAGCGTGGATAAAGTGGTGGGAAAAGAGAAGCATATGAAGGGCGGGTTTCGTCTCGGGAAGAATGTTATCGGCAGTGTGTACGGTGGGCCGAAGCCGCCGTTGGGACATGGTGTTCATCGGTACTTTTACACGTTGGTGGCGCTGAAGGAGCCGTTGGATACTAGTAAGATGAGTCCGTTGGCGACGAAAAAGGAGATTGGGGAGGCTATTAAGGGGAAGGTGATTGGCTGGGGCCAGTGGGTTGGGTTGTATGAGCGGAAGTGGGAGTAGGAGAGTCTGTTGCTCTTGGACATGTCTCGTGTTGCTGGACCGCGATGGAGGACAAGATCATTGTGGAGCTGTCTAAGACTGTCGCCCGCCCTGGTTATCAGAGTATGTCAAAGACCACACTACGTATTCTATGTTGTCTGTACGCATACAGAATTTTGTTGATGTCCAGTTGGGAGTTTACACTAGGTCTAGGTCACACTGACGGGTGATAGCTGATACTTTTTGACAGCGTATTTGATAGCTTGTGTGTTGAATCTATTCAATGGTCTTCCATGTACGATCGATGCAACTACTGGATGGAGTCACCCCACTAGCCACAAAACGGGAAATGGTTATTTTCTGCCAAAATGGATATATTGGCTCACAT
The DNA here is from genome assembly GCA_030556285.1 of Lipomyces yamadae. Lineage (NCBI taxonomy): Eukaryota > Fungi > Ascomycota > Lipomycetes > Lipomycetales > Lipomycetaceae > Lipomyces > Lipomyces yamadae. The sequence continues at coordinate 3,315 of JAKTPU010000042.1, read as the reverse complement.
GCATAACAAAGAACATGAGTGAGGCCTCCAGGAATCTTGAAATGATTGTCAGATGCCCGAACTACGTGAAAATAAGAGTAACGTTAAATGTTGTGCGTGGAGGTTTCATGACTTAGTCAGCCGTGACAACCCCAACCCACACAATGTTCAACAAGCCCTATCCTATATTTTTATAAAAAATAAAAAATACAAAATATAGGAGTGCATTTTTTACAACAGTTTTGTTGCTCTTGCCTTGCTACCACGTACACGTTTGTGATATGCTTGCTTGTTGGTCTTCGCCTTCGCTATTATTCTAGTTTCTATGTTGTTACTGGTTTTGCTGTCCGACCAATTAGTATACGTTTGGTCGACCTGGGAACATAAATGGAGGGGTTTGTCCTCGTTTCCCAGGCCAAGAATACAGTCTTGAATTAATGAAATTATTTAGTCTTAGTTCAGTCTCAGTCTCAGTCCAGTCCAGTTCAGTTCAGTCCAGTTCAGTCCAGTTCAGTCCAGTTCAGTCCAGTTCAGTCCAGTTCAGTCCAGTTCAGTCCAGTTCAGTCCAGTTCAGTCCAGTTCAGTCCAATAAGCCCAGCCCCGTTACACTGGCCTTGCCCACCTTGGCTCCATCCGAGCAGCAAGAAGTGGCCATATCTTCAACACTATCTTAAATCCTAGACTTTATGTACAGCATGATAAAGACATTCCGGAGCCCGAGGGCAGCCCGAGAGCTCATAACCTGCAACGTACAAAAATAGCGGGGATGTCTGATGGAAATGGCGGCAAAACAGAACAGTGTCCATGGTTAACTGGCCTAGCGTGGCTATCACTATTACTATGTCACCTCAATTAAATCTTAGTCATGACCGCGATCTCATCGGCGAAACGCTCTCCGCCAAACACTGGATGCGTAAAATCTATATCAAAGTAGCTTATTGATCTCACATGTTAAGACCGCAATATTGTTTTCCAGATAAAGCAATTGTTGAAGGAACATAACTAACTGCGCATAAGCCGCTGGCAAGCCGTTGATTTGTTGAGGTGGCGTTGCAAGGCTACTTTCGATTGTCTGTCCGAGTTGATTAAGCGTCTGAACGGCATCAACTGCTCTCGATGGTTTCTTGGGCTTGTCTGCCTAGTAGTCGCGCGGGGCGAGGTTTCTGGTTAATGCTTGAGTGAAAGAAGGCCACAAGTACTATGACTCTAGAGATGCAAGCTACTCCCGTGTGTTAGTGCAGCAAAAGGGGTAACGTCTAACTTCAGGGGAGAGGCTGCTAAGTTCAAGAGTGAGATAAAGTTGGGTCAGTTTCCATCGCCAAGACTATGCTAACGATACGGAACTTGATTATACGATTACAATAGAAAAGGGAGCAAAGCCACAAAGCAGCAAGGAGACATATGCAACAGAGCAATAAGGAGGACACCTCTAAACTACAGACTTATTCACCGTGGCCCTGCAATGAAGTCGGCAAACCTCCCTTCGGCCAGAGTGACCAGTCCACTCTGAAGCAGAGTCAAGTAGATACGGCTGTTAAAATGGATATCGGAATCATCGATTCCCAGGGCTTGCCACGCATCATCCTGGAAAAAATCACTGACATGAAGGCCAAGTGAGGTGATATGATTGAGGTCGTGATGTGGCCTCCTCTCTTCAATCAGTGGCTATAATAACATATCTGTGAGCACTACCCTCACGAAATCGCGCACGTTGCTATTACTCACGATCCTCTCATGGCCGTCGGCTCGCCATACTTCAATGAATGCCTTTGTCACCCCTCCGGCCCACACGTGATCGCGGTAAATAATCTGAGGAAAGTATGAGCCGTCCAAGGGTACAGCTGCATCCGCATGAAGATTCATAGCTTCTTTTTCTGCTGCGACGTCTCCGATATTCTCAAACGGATCAGCAGGGTTTCGGAATCGTGGAGACTCGGTAAGGCATATCAATACACAGGCTTTAGCATGACAACCTTGGATCCAAATGTCCTTGTCATCGAGAAGGCCCTTATAGTTCTCACTAAATCCGACCTCAAATGCCACAGTCACAGGCTCGGTACCACGACCACGATATTTAAATAGTCCGTCGGCCTGTTTGACGCTATGCTCATAGCCGCCATCAAATCCCCGTGCATCGGTAGATCCAGCGTCCACAATTCTGCCTATGCTTTCAGGATTGTGATGAGAGAGGTACTCCCGAATACTGCTCATGATTTGGAGTCTAAGCTCAGAAGCCGCAACTTCATGCACGTCTCTTGGGACAGTCAATATAGTCACTGTCTCAGTGATACTGTTATATGACAAGCGTGGGTAGCTACAATGTCGGTCATCAGCTAACATCTGCAAACAAACACATCTCGTAAGCTACCTCTTATCGTCTAAAAAGAGCTCAGACTTTATTTTAGACCAGCGTTCGTCCAATTCCAAAAACTGGGCATACGGCATCTGCATATCTAGTCTCTGTTCTGGTGGATTGCTCTTCAAAAGATCGAGCGCTTTGTCAAATTTCGAACGCGATTCCTCGTGTGGCACTGATGAATTTTGCGTTGACAGTGTAACTGACATCGCGCTCGATATATCCGTTTTCGATGGTGCGGACTCCGCCGGCGCAAGCTTAAAGTACTTACCCGAGTATCCATCTGATAGATCACTCACCGGCGAAGGACTATCGTTCACGGTTGTCGATCTGGGCACGCTGTTTGCACGCGGTTGTCGATCTCGCACGCGATGTATAACCGTATGAGGTCACGGACGTCCCAGACGTCCCAGAAAAAACTGCGTCCATTCCAAAGCAGTCAACAATGTGAGAGCGAGTTGTACACACTTATTTAATGGAGAAATATCAAGTGGTCACGTTGCTGAGTGGACTGCTATCTGTTTATGCCATCGCGTTCTTAAGCCCCAGTTTTGTTTGGATCAGGGATAATCTGGGGACAAGCCGCTCGCGACCATCCTGGATGGGCTAGGGTAGCGGGTCGGTTTGGGCTCTAACCATTTTCAGGCTTAGGGTTTTGGGCGTCAATGAATTCTTTCAGTTAGTAATTGCAAAAGGGCTGTGGCCGATGCGAGATATTCCCAAATGTGTTATTGCTCCTCTTTATAGATTACTACTTTTTGGATTTTCGCTAGATAATCGCACGTCACATATTGTCGAATGGGCCTGTGAGCATCTCCTTGAAGACATTCTGTAGAGTGAACTAGTTTACAAAGCGGCAGATTCCATTAATAGCATACATGGGCAAACGAGTAGAGTAAAATGAGTACTCATGTGAGTTGTGAGTACTCGCCGAGAGTACTTACATGAGTACTCTACTCGCCATCATCCCAAACTCGCGA
>JAKTPU010000041.1:0-128652 GCA_030556285.1 Lipomyces yamadae | reverse complement strand
ACTAAGATATAGATGTTAAAAGATTTTACAATTTTAGGTGGTGTACCATATAAAATCCAAAGTGATCCGTTCGCTTGTGTGATCCGTTCGCTTGTGAACTACGTTAATAAAAATCCCAAAACTGGCCCAATTACAATGTCGCTCCTCGGTGTTTCTTCGCTTTTACTCGTCACTTCTCCGCTTTGCGCGGGTTGCTGTCGCCGAAACGGCCAACGACAAGTCTCTACCATATAGATTAATCAGGCAAATATATATATGGATGTACGGCCGGTTGTCGTCACTGGAGCTGGAACAACAATGACTATTTATGAGTATATATGGTGACAGAAAAGATAGGTTTAGCTGTTAAGATGTAATCTGCATCCAATAATTTCCAGTAACTAAGCATTAAAAACGGAATCAATATTAATGTTCACTGTTCTTAGAAGCGTCCCGAGACATCATGGAGTAAGGCAAGAAAAAAAATTGAGTGTTTTTTGATTCGACCCAGGATCGAACTGGGGACGTTCTGCGTGTTAAGCAGATGCCATAACCAACTAGACCATCGAACCTGAACACTGCCATGAAAGTTTTGACCAAATTCGCCCTATATGGTGCATATCGTTCCGCCAGGCAAATGAGAACCGCCCTTTCCAAAAAAAAAAAAATGAATGGGTAATAGTAAACCGGCATTTCACTAAGATATTTCAAAATTCAAATCGATGGCCATATTCGAACAGCCAGCTAGGGCTGTGACGGATGGAAGGGATATGGCGGATTCTATCCGCCAAATTATCCGCCTCGAATAAATATCCGCCGCATTTTAAGATGGCGGATATGGATGTCGAATAAATATCCGCCAGGTCCCAGATTGGCGGATATTTATCCGTCATATCCGCCGGCGGATGGCGAATAAGGCGGATAATTTCCTAATTAGGAAAGATCGATGTGGGAGTATATAAGGTCAGGTCCAAGGTTCACTGTAATGTAGCTGAGAAGTGTATATTATCGAAACGCTTAGATTTCTGCAAGGATTCATTTTGTCGCACTGTTCGAATGAGTTATCTACGGAATTTCGAGGTTCGTATTCGAGATTTAAATGGATTATATTCCTCGGAATTAGGGTTCAACGTTTGGCGCTAAATTATCAAAGGAAATGCTCTAACCTAATTAGGCTAGTACAATTATTTAGATTTATCCGATTAAGGCGGATAGGAAGGCGGATTTATTCGACAAGACGGCGGATGACGATCCGACAAACTTGTAATGGCGGATGACGGATGACAGATGTAAATCCGCCAAACTTGCGACGGCGGATGGCGGATGGCGGATACGGTCAAATTAGGCGGATATCCGCATCCGACACAGCCCTGCAGCCAGCACAGCTGTTCTGGTTGTTGCTATTGCAGGATACAACAACGGGGAGAAGAAAACAAGGCAAACATTCCAAGATGGAAAACTTGCTTCGATCAGTCAGAGAATGAGAGTAATATATAAATAATATAATTATATCATCCTATCCGTACTACATGAATCTATATATACAGAGTAGTGAGAGTCCAAACGTACAATTAACTACAGAGTTACTAATGACGCCTGGTCAATCATGAAATATCTGCCACTAAGTTAGCTATCATATAAATTAGTCTATCAAACTTCTTCACGGGAGGCCGCACGCAGAACCACGAAAATTCCCCCGCAATATTATCATCTGAGGGTTAGGGCATACGTTGATTCGCTTTGAATTTCGCAGCCCCTGGTGTACAACCCAGGTAATCATTCTTTATTCTGGGTGAATGGGATTCGATTTTACATATGCCTTATGTAGGGTGCAATTTGGTAGATTATTCCCAGAATAATAGAGTGTGTGTCAGGGTCTTTGCAACAAATGTCTAGCCATATATGGCAACTCTATTGTCGTTTACGGCTTAGCGTACGTATGTGGGTGGATGCAGCACACCACGCCTTCAGCTCACAATATCCTTGACCTCTTCTGGGGTCCTCCTCACGAAAGCCTTGGGGACCTCAAAAGTTATTGAGAACATATATTTGGGTTTCAAACATACTTGTCCATGATAGTGTAGAAAAAGTAGAACACGGAATTCATTAAACGCATTATTGCATATGTCACTCTCGACTAATTTCAGGCTCATAATGTTTAACTTGTGAGAGCATCGGGTAAAGTGTGGCAGCATATCAGTTTGGATTTTTTCAAGGTTAGGGCGCATTCCTGATATGCGACACCGGGATTGCAAGTGTGCAGCCAAAGCTAAAGACCTTTCATTATTTTCAAATGCTCATATATATTACTACCGGCCTCTTCCTCTTCTCGTCTTCTGTGGACTTGACCTGTTGTCGTCTCGCGTCATTGGCTTCACAGTATCAGCTAGAAGTCAACCTAATAGGAGCTACGAATGTTCTACAGCCTCCGGAAGCGCAAGAGCAGCTGGTTGGCTGTTGCGGCAGTGATTTGCCTGGCCTTCTTCCTCTTATTGACCAGCTACACATCCAAAAGCCATGTCCGCACTCTAGCGACATCAATCGTCGACAATGGAAGGCACAATCCACAGGCCGTCCTGGAGGAGCCAAAGTGGAACGGAGCACCAGAGGCTCGGTCTGTCAACGAAGACATTCGGGAAGAGTATTTAACCGGCAGTCCTCTCGCGCGGCATCGCAAGACAGTCGCCAAACAACTGCAGTCCTGCTCCCAGCCTTTGCACAAGCCCGGCAGTTCAAATGTACTCATTAATGTTGTGAATCCAGAGGGTACTCTGTCGAGAATGTCCTTCTCACCGCAAGACCTCCAGGCACGAGACATCAATAGATTCAACCCGAATATCCTTCCCTATCCCCCGGGATCTCAGTACCCGTACATTGGCTTTGCAAGGGAATCTGTCCGGCCGAAAAAGGACGCTACATCCATACGACCGCATACCATTATTTATTGTGAAATGAACTGGGGCAAGGCAGATACGTTTGAACAGCAGATTCTCAGATGTGTTGACAATCCAAAGACCCTTGAGCTTCCCAGTTGGAATTCGCCAAAAGGTTCGTGTGGGTTTTGGCAAAAGTCTGAAGCCGGCATTGGGCATATAGACTCGCGTGTGTTCATGTCGCCCCTTGGTGAGCCGTTAATGGTCGTCGGCACCAATGGCGTGGCTAACTGCGTGCACCAATTCGTCGTCGATCTCCGGGCGTTCATTCCTGACCTGGAATCGAAATTTAGGATCGAGAACGTGCCAATCCGGTTCGCTAATCTGACTGCGTTACCACGCGAAAGTCCGTTGGCCGAGATTGAAAAAAACTACCAGCTCTTGTTCGACGACAAGAACGACGTTTTCGTCCACCATGATATTGGAGACCGGTCCTTCACGGCCTTGTCCGACGTCGGCATGCGCAATCTGGGTGTATACGCGCCTACACCAGAGTGCATCTTATCTCTCCGTAAGACTTTTGCGAACCCCGACACGCGAAAGATGTGGATTCACCAGGCCACAAACGCTCTACGCGTGACCCTGTGCGAGTATCCTTGTGAACCAAACCTCGACAACACTGTTCTGATCTCGATCATGCACGTCAAGTACGAAAGATTCCTTGACGTATTTTACAGACGATATCTTGTCGTCATGAATGCGACGGCGCCGTTCCATATCCTCGCGCGCTCGTCGAGCTTGATATACGCAGGTGCAGATGAGAAGCAGATCGTATATTCTGTTGCCATGGAGTGGGACCATTCCCACTACAGAGACCACACGCAAGCGCTCCAGAATCCGTCAAACGCTATCGAAAAGCGAGAAGAGGCGGCGGACGTGGCGGCGGCGAAGTTGACACCGGAGACGAATAGCCTTGTAAATGATTACTATCACGGCTGGCTGGACGATACTTTGTTGATTACTTTAGGGCTCAATGATGAGGAGAGCGGGTTTATTCATGTCAAGGCCCGCCAATTACTAGACTGTCTCGAGCTTTGTACAAAGTAATTTTGGGCCATGACGACACCCGTTTGTATATTTTGTAAGATAGGGATTTAACTTGTTTTCTGGCGCATTTTTTTTTGTTCATGTGTTGCACATTGGCTATAGATATAGTTAGATTAATTAGATGCTAATATACAACATGCTTAACACGTACACATGCCAAACAAACAATAGATATACAAAGGAAAGATGTTGAGAACAACCTATGGTACACCCCGCATAATAAATGCAATTTGTAGACAATTTCATCTCACGCCAACAGTTGTCATTCCCTCCAGAAACCCTGCTAGGTCGTCCTTCCTAACATCCACGACCGAGCTCTCGAACGAATCAATACGGACACGGGCATTGGTCTGCTGCGCGACTTCTTGAAACGCAATGCCAAACGAATTTCGCATCGTCTCTTCCTCCTCATTGTCGACGACATCATCATCATCATCCTCGTCGCCTTCCTTGCCCGACTGTTTAAGTATCCGTGCGGGTAATCCAACGACCGTATATGCATCTCTAGTTCTATCCAATGCAGCCATAACCATCGGGATCTGCCTACCATCTTGCTCGGCTTTACACTCATTCACCCAACTCGCCAGCCGAATTAACGTGACCGGGTTCCTAAACAAGTCTAGATCCGGGCCGTCTTTGAGGACGGCAAGACGGAACGTGCGGAGGATTAGAACTTGGTTTTTTTCTAAGAGGGCAGTTCCGGTGCGAACAATCGCTTGTTGCAGAGCCTGTGCCCGTTGAAGACCGTGAAGCAGCAACTCGACGCTGTCAAACACATTGTTAGTAGTGCATTTCTTGGACGAAATATTGGGTCCCAACTCACTCATCAAGGGCATCCCAGCCAGTCCAAAAATTATCAATCCAAGCAGCCCTATAATTTTCTTTAACTTGATCCCCATCTTTTCTGTCAGGATTCACATTCTCCTTGTCAACGACGCTTTTCCCGCGTCCGCATTCCAACAATGCTGCCACACTCTCAACAGCATCACCGGCCGTCAGGGCTCCGCGGAACCCGAATTTGCGCACAACGCCAATCCGTACAACATTTCCAATGCCGAAAACTGCCGCTACCGAAGATATTCTGTCTTTGAGGTCGCGCTTGAGCGACACATCTGTGTGGGTCCACCTCTCCTTCGCCACAGAGAGCGACACTCCCATCTTTGCTAGCATCTTGTGGAGTTTCTTCCTGCCATCGTCGTTCCAGAGTTGGAGCCTCGATGCGACATAGGATGAATGGAGTAATGCGTCGTAAAATGTCCAATGGCGAAGAAGGAACATTCTGTAATCCGGCTGAATAACCAAAGTACTGTCATCGGCTGATAATTTCGTGCCATTCGTGCTGGGATTTAACCGTCTGACCTCGTCGCGGAAGAGGGGGAATAGGCGGCGATAGAGTTGGGGAGCGAGGGTATCGAGGGCTGTTGTTCCGACTATTGAGAGCCAGAGGTCATGTGTTGATGCGTCTCCAAGGAAGGAGACAAGCGAATATAGTTGTGAAGCGACAGGTGTGGAGTATGCTGTTCCTCGGGTGTAGTATGACGCGATGAGATCCTCATACTCGCGCCTGATCTGTCTGGTAGATTTTTGGCGCCGAGGAGATGGTAATGGTGAACGAGGTGACGATGGTGACTTGCGTTTCGACGACGGTGTAGAATCCGCTGATCCGGACCGTCGCGAGTTGGGTGTCTTTTGAACGTCAGATCCGGCACCGGTTTCGTCATCGTCTGACAAGTTGTCGTCTGCTCCCCGCTCCTCAGGTTCCGAATCAGTTGCGTGCTCTTCGTCCTCATCGGCATCTTCATCGCTATCGCTGTCTTCGCCGCCATTTTCACTTAATTTCGCCAGCGCTTCATAAGCCTCGCGTTCTTTATCCAAAAGCCCATCTTCGACTTCACCGTCATCAAAACAAATAACATCAGGTCCAAACACGTTCTGTAAATTCCATGGTCGATGACTGTCAAACACATATATCTTCCTCCTCTCACTTCTTCGCTTCACGAAGCCCTCCTCGTCTTCTTCTTGTTCTTCTTCTTCGTCATCAGCGTCCTCTTCCGGACGTAGGTAGGCGGTCAAGTCCACCAACGCTCCGCATCCTAACAAGACAACAGTCGTAACCTCCTCGTCCAACTCCGAATATCGCGCCTTCAACTCTGAATATCCAGCGACCGGACACGTGCGGTGCGGTATTAGCTCGTGCTTCAAAATGCCGGACAAGATCTTGGCCGCGCACAGCGCGTCCACGTCAAGACACGCGACGAATAGCACCAGCCGACATGTCGTGTGCGAGAGCGTCGATGCGCGGAGGGATGTGAATGCGCTCGCGTACGACGACGGCGATACATGCATCGTCTTCGGGCACCCGTGAATAATGAATTTGTCGTCGTGGTTCTGTTCGGTTGGAAGTATGGATGATGCACGGTTTCACACTGGGGGAGCGTCGGCCAACGCGTCGGGTACACGTGAGCCGCACCGCGCTCTTGTTTTTGCAAAAACGAAAAAAGTAATTAGTTACATTACGACTATCATACTACTGTTAGTTATGCATTGCATACATCGTGAGACACAATATACAAAATCCTTCAATCTATACGTAGGTAGCACTCATTAAACGGAGCAGTCATGGCACTAAAACTAACACAAAGACACAAAAATTCACAAAAAAAATAAGTAAATACAAAATGAATGAAGGATCATTAAGAACAAATGGACAGTGGAGTAGTATGATGGATAACATGACGCAATATATCAACGGCAAGGCAACAAAATATATAAATATAACTTATACCCCACATCCCTACATATATAATATAGGTCCAATTCTTCATCTCCTTCTCAAGACGGCCCCCGCACTTCGAATTTTGGTTTGCATCTACTCGCCAGCTTTTCTCTACTCCGACGCGCCAGATATTTGAACAAATCAATAACATGCACAGTCTATCACTCGTCCGCCTTCTCCTCGACATCGGCAGATTCCTCAACTGGAACGCCGTCCGTCTCATCAGCGGGTGCCTCAGACTCAGGCTCAGGGGTGTCATCGGCCTCAACGTCAACCTTCTCGCCATTCTCAGCAACCCTGCCGCTTCGCTTACCAGATCGTTTTCTGGGGTCTTGTTCCTTTGCAGCCTCAGTATCCGCCTCTTTCTCGAGACGCTCGATCTCGTCCTCAGCCTTCTTGATATTCTCGGCAGTAACACGCTCTTGGTTGTCCTTGAACCATTGAACCTTAGTCCTTAGAGCCTCAACGGTGGCAGGAACTTCTTCCTTGTTCATGGGGACACCAAGGGAGAGTTTGCTAAGCTGGCTGACAATCTCGAAGTTGAGCGTGAACTTTTCCTTCTCGGCCGTAGAAATGCCGTTCGTGGTTTTGTTCTTCTTGCCCTTCTTGCCCACAAAGTAGGTCTCGTCATTGGTTTTCTTCGAAAGAATCTGAGTACCTGCAGGTGGCGCAGCGTCAATAGTACGGGTAACCTGTGCAGCAAGACTGCTTGACGAGCGGAGCGCACTGCTAGTAGGCTTGAAGGTCGGGTCGAAGTATTGCAGCAAAGACTCCGCCTGAGCGATATCGACCGCGAAAGCCGGCTCGCTAGCAGCCTCGAGCTTCTGTGCCGCTCGCTTCTTCCGTCTCTCCCGCTCAAAAGCCTCCCGCTCAGCTTTCTTACGCTCCCATCGTCGCTGTCGCTCCTCTTGCTCGTACTTGCCGTACTCCTTCTTCTGCTGGTAAAAGTCATTCTTGAACTTTCGAAGCGCGCTGTACGCCTCCTCGCGAGCTTTACGCGCCTCATTCCGTTGCTCAACAAGAGTCGATCTATTTTTCTGGACCTTGTCGATTTCTGCACGAATGCTGTCGAGCTCGGCCTGGATTTTTTGGTGCTTTGCAGATAATTCCTTGGACTCACCATCCTCGGTCTTGCTGCGAAGAGCAGAAACTTTCTCCTTGCTCTCGGCAATGGACTGTTCCATCTCTCGGATACTGGAGAAGGTCTTGCGAGCCTTCTTGAGCCCCGTAATATCGCTGAGAGTACGCTTCTCGTCGACGAGCTTCAGAGTGCCAGAATCAACTGTGGCTTCAAGTTTCCTAAAATAATGTAAGTAGACAGTCACACAATGCTGTCGAAATATTACCACATACTTGATGTGAGCATCCAGCTCTTCAATGGACTTAAAGCTAAGCTTAGATTTGGCAGACTGAACTTCTTTGATCTACATAGTTCGTCAACATCCGAAGGATTCCATTATTCCATGATACCAAGTTATATACCTTCCGCTTAATGGATTCATCAAGTGTCCTGATCTCCTCGAAAACTTTTTGATTTGCAGCACGGATGTCGGTCTGACGCTGCCGGATGGTAGTCAGTTCCGCCCGCAGTTCCTGCTGCTTCTCAGACATTGCAGAGTCGGGAGAAAGTAACTTCAATTGATTGACATAGTAATCCTATAAATTCCACAAATCTCATATTAGAATTCTGGGCATATATCTATTCACAGTTGACAAGTGTGAACTGTCGTGAAGACTGCACACGTGTCCTTCTGTGAACAAGGATAAATATATTCCATTCCCTCTCTCAACTTTCGAAGAAAGTCCAGTACACACCTGCTTGTCACTCTTCGCCTTCAATTCCTTTTCAAGAGCTTCAAGGCCAGCTTCGAAGGTCGCCTGATCGGGTTTGACGGGACGCTTGCTGCCCGCGACCAACGCCTCCGTAGACTCGACAGCAGCCATTTTATTGAAGAAGAACGAACGTGTCCTATTTTCTGCTAAAGCACCTGCTCGTCTGCAAACACAATTAAAATATCGGATTAGAACTAAAGTCACCGAAGTTTTTTATGGTTGTGATTAAACTGACTCCTTGCAGCTGGAAGAATTTTGAAATTGTTACGATATAACTACAACCCTCAAACCTTTTGGCAGAATTTTTCGAAGAATAATCGTCCGTGCCTGGGCCGACTCGGCACTATAATTCTTGCGCGTATTCCCAGTCACTGTCAGCGGTAGATCGCAGCATGCTCGTGCCGCACGAATTCGCCAAATTCGTTTCTCCCAAAGTAAAAAAAAACCGTCGAATGGTTAGGTAGATTTTCTCGGGCGAAAGTACAGCAGGTTTGATTCAAACAATTATTCTAAGTCGATAATTAAATTTCATTGAGGCAATTTTGGGTATGGATGAAGCTGAGCGACAAGCGTCGAGATTGTGGCGCACATTTCGAACTGTTAAGGAAATGGTCAAGGACCGGGTATGCTTGATCTCACGACCAACTGGTCAATGGCTGATAAGATTAATGCTAATCTTAAGAATAGGGATATGATGTAAGCGAGGACGATATAAATATGACGTTGGATGATTTCCGGTCAAGGATGTGTGATTCAATGGGACAGCCTCAGTCAGTTTCTTCTTGCATTTAATATCAAATGGACAGGTCAACTGACAAATTTAGACGGAAACTCATGTGCTTTCAGGCAAATCCAACAATAGCGGCGCAGGAGAAGTTTCCGGATCTAGGAAGTCTGTGGGTCGAATTTTGTGACGAAGCCTCGGTTGGTATCAAAACGATGCGAGCATTCTGCATTCACATCATGGACAAGTCCTTCACCGGTGGTATCTTTATTTACCAGACCTCCATTACGCCATCTGCGAACAAAATGATCCCTACAGTTGCGCCGGCTACGATCGAGACCTTTCAGGAAGCGGATTTGTTAGTCAATATCACCCACCACGAATTGGTGCCTAAGCACATTCGGCTGTCAAATGACGAAAAGAAGATGTTGTTAGAAAAGTATAGATTGAAAGAGAGCCAGCTTCCACGGATTCAAAGAGAGGATCCCGTCGCGCGATACTTGGGACTCAAGCGAGGAATGGTTGTGAAGATAATACGACGGAGTGAGACAAGTGGACGGTACGCGAGTTACAGGATATGCTTGTAAGATAGTTGCTCATTGGGTTACAATTAAAATGGTTTAAGCTTGCGTACATATTCTATTGATTATCAGTGAATAGGAATTCAAGTTTAAGCTATTCCTTGGCATAAATTTCTAAACAATATGACGGGGAACTATTTACAGGGAATTGCTTCTAACCTCAACGCCTTCCGTAGAATGCTGCATGCCGTTCGCTACCAGTTTCCGTTTAACTATTCCTAATGGTACGTTCTCTTCATCTTCCTCAAAGGTCTCACTTCCCTGTGTATGATTACTGTACATCTCTGCACCAACATCGACTCCAAAATCCTCTAACCTTTCGCCCTCCCATGATCTCCACTTATCTCGTCGCCAATACGTATTTGGATCTGCGTCGGAATCTGTGTCGGAATCTGCAGCATCAGGTCCGTATGGTTGTTGGGTTGCGCGCCCAGCTCTCTCATTAAAATACGGCGCCGCGAACGCAGAAATACTTCCAGTACTACTACTGCGGCTGCTTACATCCGTGACCGACATTTGCCGCTCCACGTACTGATAAGGCGGAATCTCATCCGGATCAGCTGGCGGCCAAATCGTGCTCGGGGACGCATCTTGGTTGACCTCAAAATGCATGCCATCTCCTTGCGGCTCCGTCCAGGGCAAAAACCATCTCCAGACCGGACCCAGAATTGCGACTAAATTATCATATGGCCCGCCGAGGTCATAAGGAAACTCAACAGGTTCTAACCGACTCCGCCGAATCTGGCTCTCGACGCGCTCACGCTCCCAGGTCTCTATTAAGGTCACATTTTCGCATAAGTTCCATAATGTGCGAATCGTCAGCAACCCAACGGTGAATATAACAAAGAATGATATCGGTGTCAATACAATTGTAGCAATGATCTCCGATAGACTGATATCATCGTCGTACACTGGTTGGTGTCGCGCATCCCACAGAACCCTGACCCGGCCACATAAGTTCCAAAACACAGACGACGTGCCAAACACAACACTTAACAAAAACCTAACAAAGTGGAGTAAGTTCCTATGGCCGACGCAATTGTTTGTCCAAGGGCAGTGATGATCCATACGAAGTACGCACGTATTGCACATGCGACAGTGATGAGCACGCGGCGGCTTGACCCTGTTGCACTTGCGACAGAATGTACACACTTTTGCGAGTTCGGGATCCGGGTTAAACTGTCGCGGCGGCGAACCCGGGGGCACAAGGATTGCTAATATGTATGTAAGCCATATAACGTGGACGTATATTCGGTGACGGATCAATAAGTCCATTGAAAGGTGCTTGCGAAAGATCAATATGTCAGACCCCCACCCAATTGTGCCTATTAACACCATCGGAACAACAATGCCGAGGTATCGCCATTTCAGTTGCTGAACCATTTGCACCCAGAGCGGTGACCCCGGGGGAGTTGAGATCAACAGGCTGATGATGACGGTGACCTTGGCTCTAAATATAGTTGACAAAAGGCTCCGAAGACCAAAGCCGAAACAGTAGGCTTCCAAGTAACAAACACCTAACCCTGGATACACACCGTGCTTGTACGCTTGTGGCAATAAGTGCGTTTGTCTGTGCCTGAGCAGGACCAGCCTTAGGGCTATGCTCGCACAGCCAACTTAAGTATGGGAGAAGTTTAGTTGTGCGAGCCTCGCGCGACACTCAAAAGGGTACAACAGAGTCGTATTCAGGGTTAGGTGTTTACATACATTCAACGTTGGGATTCTCTAAGAGATTTAGTAGACGAATAAGTTCCGCTTGCCTCTGGTGAACTTCGCCGCGGTCGACAATAACGTACGGACGATGAGGGTTGCGCTGTGCTTCGTCACCAGCGAGCACACGAGTGCGTACACCTGGGCCCTAGGGCTATTGAGCGAGTAGAACGATCGAGCAACCACTATAACAGAGGCTGTTGTTGTTTCCGGATGAGCATCCGAAAGTGATCCTTACCGATTCCGACAGGGCCTTGATGAACGCCCTGGCAGTAGAATTCCCAACCACCGTGAACCAGATTTGTCGATGGCTCATTGAACAGAACATTCTTAAGAACTGTCGCCAGCATTTCAACAATGTTGCGGACTTCGACAGCTTCATGAAAGCTGTCAAGGCCAATGGGAGTGCGATAGATACGGAGAGCCAGTTTTAAAGAAGTTTGCAAAAACGTTTGGTAATCCAGATCCTACAGGCACCTCATTGAGAAAAATTCACAGCTTACGGCAACGAACGTCAGTGGCAGCATACATTGCTGAATTCGCCTCATTGGCTGCTAAATTGGCGTGGAACGAAGCAGCGTTCACGGGACAGTTTTACGAAGGTCTAAAAGATCATGTCAAAGATGAAATTTCTAGGGTCGGTAAACCCACCACAGTTGCCAAGGTGGAACAGTTAGCCTTACGAATCGATGCCCGTTTTATGGAACGACAACTGCAGAAAGGACGACGCCCGGTAGGATATGATTATACTACCGCAGGCATGGTACCCAATATTGTATTTATTGCTTATTGTAAACAATATAGGCTCATGCAATTAGAGGGATATAGCACCCCGATCCAGGTAGCTACGAATAGAACTCGACCTTTGGTCCTTAGTGATATTGGTCTTGCAAACGCGGAACGCGAGTCTGATAGCGGTTCTGATGTGCCAACCGTGGCGGACATACTTGCGGCGACTGGGCATGTAACAACGTCCACGAACTCGTCCTCTTGGTCGGCCGGATCCATGAACTCCTCCAACTTATCCCATACTTGAGAGTTGGCGGGCGACCTTATTTCCTCCATACTCTGGCCACCGGGTGATACTGTCACCTGGGAGAGCCGCCACACCTGTGGCGCGCGTTGAGGCTCGCTCCTTCTCGGTTCTCCGAGTTTGCATGACCCTAGTCATAAAACGAGTGTACTAGCCCATCAAAGGGTTGCAGGGTTGCTGAGGTTTTAGGGCAGGGATCCTCAAACGGAAGTGCTTCATATGACAAAATGACTATAAACTGACTATAGTTACTCAAAAAAAAGAAACAACAAACTACCTCCCCAAAATTAAGACAATGATATTATTTTATCCGTTGCGCGGGTACCCTGCGAATATTCAGAGCACCCTATAATATTTAAGCTATATACAGTGCAGACTTTCACGTCGCAAATGATCTATCACTCGAATCTCTGCAGTCAAGTACGTGCTGTTGAGATAGAAATAGCCCATGTATGCAGCATAGATTGCAAGAATGAGAATAATAAAGTTATCACAGAGAGACAATAATAATAATCTTGTATCTTGCAAAATGCTTGACAGATAACTATGCGTTTTTTGTTTCCGTCTCTTTGATGCTTCTTTGTCTGAAAGTTTAAACAGGGCTAGGGTTACTGGCAAGTGTGGGGATGTGATGTAAGTCGGCACTCCGACCCTATGTCTCGGCTTCATTAACATGACCACCCTCTCACTGTTGCATGCTACTAATGGCTGGCGATAGTTCGCCAGACTACAAAGCCCTTTTTTTTGCTGAAAGAGATTTGCGGAGACAGGCCGAAGACGGACAGAAACAAGCTGAGGATTTGCGGAGACAGGCCGAAGACCGACAGAAACAAGCTGAGGATTTGCGGAGACAGGCCGAAGACCGACAGAAACAAGCTGAGGATTTGCGGAGACAGGCCGAAGACTGGAACAGACGCACGACTTTTGATGAGTTTATTCGAGCCTGTCATAATTTGTTATCTTTGCCGGTAGGGGTCGAAGATCCAACTCAAAGCACGAAAGGGTCGTTGAAAATACCTGCCGGAAAGTACTGTCCCACACGGCTTCGCCTGTGGGCAGATTGCGCGGAAAGTCAGCAGCAGCTTTACAACTCCGTTCGCAATTTCCTACATTCATCCTCGGAAGACGCACCCCGGCTCTTTTCACCTGTCATTGAGCTGAAAGGTATCGGGCGACGACTTTCTCGTCGGCTCCTAAGCAGTGAAAAAGATGTGGAGAGTTACGAGCGCATCGCTGTGGAGGATCACGTGTATGATGTGATTGCAGAGCTACGCAAGATCCCAGAGGCTCAGAATGAATTTGCACTGGGAGATGGAGTCCAGTTCGACAATCATGCCAATGCCCTAGATGATATTTACTCTGCCACGCCAGATGTAGAAGATCCATCGAGTGTCCGACGGCCTAAACCTGATCAAGACTGCATCCACCGGGTGAACAGCAACACCAACGCGCTGCTCACTGCCGCCGAGTATAAACCGCCGCACAAGCTCTCGGTGGAGCATCTTCGCGCGGGCCTTCGGCCGATGGATTTCTGGGAGGAAGTAGTCCAACGAGAGAACATTCCAACAGATAAGAATGAGACCTTGAGGTACTGGGCAGAAAGGCAGACCGGGTCGGTTCTGGCGCAACAATACCACGTCATGCTCCATGAAGGCCTTGAGTATTCCTATATTACTAATAGTTTAGCGTTGGTCCTGCTCCATGTGCGCTATGATGATCCAAGCACACTTTACTATTACCTTTGCGAACCCAATAGGGAAGTTGATCTTGCAGATGACCAAATGTTGGAAGCTCCAAGAACAGCCATTGCCCGGGTATTGTGCCTTTGGTTGATGAGCTTTTTGTCACCAGTCCGGGATCACGAGTGGCGCGCTGATGCGACGCGAGATGTACATATCTGGAAGACGGATTTGGAAGATGTGCGGGCGCAGATGCTTGCCGACCAACGTAGCAATACCCCACAAAGCTCTGAGTCTCAGGTTTCAGAATGCGTGCCATCTTCCCCTTCGGAGTCTCCGACGACTGACGATCGCCGACCCAATACTCGCTCTCAGACTGGCTGTAGTCCCGAGGAAACGATGCACCGTTCAAAGTCTGACGACGAATCAGACCCTGATCCTAACCAAACAATATCTCGACGCAAGCGGGCTCTCAATCAGATCACACCATCGCCGCAGCCCACTCAACGGTGGTCACGAATCGGCAGTCAAAACGACCGAAGAGGAAGTGGTCAACACCACACAGCAAAGTTTTGCACGCAGCGATGCCTGCTTGGTCTACAGCATGGGGGTATATTGGATAGCGACTGTCCTAATGTGGAGCTACACCGACAAGGCAGAGACGACGACCGACACCTTATTAGCACGGAGCGCTTGGTACAGCTGATCAAGCAGCAGCTAGATGAAAACATTGATCACGACTGCACGTCATTTGGCGTTTGCGGTGCATATGGGGCTCCATTTAAGGTAACATGCGTTGCATATGGCTACACGGTGGTCGGCAAGGGAACAACATCCCGCCTATGGAATGAAGTCTCGCGCGAAGCAGACGTGTATAGAGTCCTTCAAAAAGCTCAGGGATCTGCAGTCCCAGTGTTCCTTGGAACAATCGACCTCGAAAAGATCTACTTTCTTCATGGGGGTGGACAGATCCGGCACATGCTGCTCATGGCTTATGGGGGTAAAGCTACAAGTAAGCTTGAGCACTCCCAGGCACTCTTGCATGAGGTCCGGAGGTCCAGGAAGGAAATCGGCGCCTTGGGGGTGGAGCATGGAGACTTGCGGTTTGATAACGTTTTATGGAATGAAGAACTAGGACGAGCTCTAATTATCGACTTCCATTGTTCCAAATTGGCTCCTCGACTGTTGGAAAAGCAGAACTCCTTGAAGCGGTCATTGTACGATACACAGGTTTCGGGGGCAAAAAGGTCACTGATGAAAAAGCCGAACTGATTGAAGCGGTCATTGTGCGAGACGCAAGGTTTCGGAGACAAAAAAAAGGCCTCGGGCTGCTTAACAATAGGCGCTCGGGTCGCGTCTGGAATGGCAACATGACTTTGCTTTGTATATGGGAAAATGGACAAATTTCTGTACCTTTAGCTGTAAATAACAGAAGATGCATTTCAAGGTTAAAAAAAAAGATAAAAAAAAAAAACTCTCTGTCCTGGATGACCTGTTTCACTCGCTTCAATAACTATCATACAACAACATATGACTCCACTTCACTAGAGTCTGGACGCGCTTGAGCTAGATAGAGATTTGGTGGGTTTTGCTCATGAAACTACTCCATTGCGCTTAAGGCGCAGTAAAATGATTGTATACAGTAATTAGAAAGTTACCTCATTTTATATATATGCAGACGTTGGCAATCCAGCCCTGAACGGGACAAAAAATATTGTGAATAATTATGGCCGCCGCTGTTCACGTGACATCACGTGGCAACGAGTTCGTATGGACGCGCACGAGAATGAATTTTACTTGTAATCGCTGTAAACGATTTCTACAACAATAGTCAAGATAGCGACAATTCTCCATGATTTCTGCTAGACAGTATATTTGGAAGCGATGATCAAGACAGCAATGCCACGGCTTAGCTGGTGTCTTCCTTTTCAGCGCCGTGTCTCATTGCATGTACCACACCGATACATTACTAAACTGCCTCTGGCACCTACTCTTACTGGCGATTCATCGCTACAGATTACCATACACGAGCAGAAACGGTTCATTCAAGATGAATCGTTTTACACTCACAACATTACACTTGAAAAGGTGCCGGGTCAGAATTCTACTCCGTACAAAAGGCGGAAAAAAGCTGACTCCAATTTCACCGACATCATGGTCGTCAAGCTAAGTTCGGGTGCCGGAGGGGATGGAAACGTGTCTTTTTTGCGTGAAAGTGGAAGAGCCAAAGGTCCTCCAGATGGAGGTGACGGTGGGGACGGTGGTAGCGTGTATGTGCAACCTGTCGAAGGTGAAACATCGCTGCACAAGGTTCGGAAGCGAGTTGTTGCAGAGTCGGGGAGAGGCGGATCAAGCTCTCAAATGAATGGACGAAATGGCAATGACATGATTATAAAGGTACCTGTTGGTACTCACATCACTCTTTCGCCCGGCTGCGTTCTGGAGCGCGAGAATTCTCCGCCAGGAGAAGGCTGGGTTCATCTAAACGGGTTCAAGGAATTCAATTTGGAGCGACAGTTTTTCAAAGATTTGAAGAAGCGAAAAGTTTTGGATGACAGAGCACAGGAGAGAATTGAGCAGATACAGGACAGTTTTCCACCGGACGGGATAGACCTTACACGACCTGGACCTCCTGTGCTGTTACTCAAAGGTGGTCGTGGTGGCCTTGGAAACCGGCACTTTCATACGTCTGATATTCGAAACCCAAGGTTTGCAACAAAAGGTCGAGCCGGTCTTAGTGGTATTTTCCGATTCGAGTTGAAGCTCCTCGCCAATCTAGGATTAGTTGGATTGCCGAATGCCGGTAAGAGTACGCTGCTACGGGCAATTTCAAATGCAAGACCCCGAATCGGACATTGGCAGTTCACGACACTGACACCAAGTGTCGGCACGATATCGCTCGACGTCGCGACCACCGACCGGACTTTCACTGTAGCCGATATTCCTGGAATTATCGCTGGGGCTAATCTGAACCGAGGAATGGGTACGGACTTTCTCCGACACATTGAACGCGCGGGAGGTCTTGTTTTTGTGATAGGTCTAGATGGCGAGAGTCCTGTTGCAGATTTACGGGTCCTGATGAATGAGCTAGGTCCTGAACGTATGGATGGTAAACGTATTTTGGTGGTGGCGACCAAAGCGGACTTGCCACAGACAAAACTGAAGTACGACTCGCTCGTAGAGTTTACGACGCAGAGGTCGTGGAAGACAATTCCAGTCTGTGCAATCAGGAAATCCAAGGACATTGAAATTCTGATTCGGGTTATGGCTGAGACGGCGGGAATCTTGAAATGATTAGAACATGTAAATATGGAATCTTTGTAAATACTACGCTGTATTATAGAGTCAATAATATACATATCTATGCATATATGCCGATTGGATATGACAACATTTTACACCGATATTTCTCTGACATGACACATTTGTAGCAGTGGCACAATGCGGCAGTTGGGTCAACTTTTGCTAAGTCGCCGAAAAACTCCCGAGATTTTGCACCGCCATATATGCCATTCGAGGCGGTGCAATGTGGCGGGTATTCGCAAATGTCATTGGGGCAACCGGGGCACTCGCGGCGGTGCAATGTGGCGCGGGTGGTACTTTTTCTCCGGAGCGAAACGGCGGCTCAATGTTAGTGCTGCTCGATTCTCTTTTCGATCCTCTCCACCTTTTGCAGTTTTCTCTCCAGCTCTTTCTCAAGTAGATTTTTCCGGCATCGGTTTCACTTGCAACGCATACAGTCCCTCACAATGGTCTTCCTTTCTCGCAACGTTTTCGCTCAGGTCCAACGCCGTGCATTCTCCGCAACCGCTGCTAATGTAAGTGTGCTTTCGGTTAATCGAGATTTAACTAGTATGATGGCATCCGGTGACCCGCAATTACGGGAACGATGTGGCCAGTAACTATACGTTTTCGACGTCAACTTCCCTATTGCAGAGGACCGTGGTGGTTCGGCTTTGCATCTACCACATGACTGCTGTTGTTGTTGAGGATGGCACTAATGAGCAATCATCATAGGCCTACAAGGTTGCTGTTCTCGGTGCTGCGGGTAAGTTTTGTCTCGTTCTAAACCTGTTCGTGCGTGTCTCTGACCGACATGCACTCAATTGCCACTTAATTGCGCAGTCGCTGATTAATCGCAGGTGGTATTGGCCAGCCCTTGTCGCTTCTATTAAAGCTCAACCAGAAGGTCACGGACCTCGCTCTCTACGATCTGCGTGGAGCTCCGGGCGTTGCTGCTGATGTTTCCCACGTTCCAACTAACTCGACCGTTGCCGGTTACCTTCCCGACAACGGTGGTCTTGAGAAGACCCTGAGCGGTGCCGAGGTCGTCTTGATCCCTGCCGGTGTTCCGCGTAAGCCAGGCATGACCCGTGACGATCTCTTCAACACCAACGCCTCCATTGTCCGCGATCTTGCCAAGGCCGCTGCGGAATATGCTCCCAAGGCGTTCATCCTTGTCATTGCGAACCCCGTCAACTCGACCGTCCCCATCGTTGCCGAGGTCTTCAAGTCCAAGGGCGTGTATGACCCGAAGCGCCTTTTCGGTGTCACCACTCTCGATGTTCTCCGTGCGTCCCGCTTCATCTCCGAGGTCAAGGGTACCGACCCCAATGCGGAGCCCGTGACCGTCGTTGGCGGCCACTCCGGTGTGACCATTGTCCCTCTCCTTTCTCAGTCCAACCACCCTGAGATTGATGGTGAAACGCGGGACGCGCTCGTCCACCGCATCCAGTTTGGCGGTGATGAGGTCGTCAAGGCCAAGGACGGTGCTGGCTCAGCCACCCTCTCCATGGCTCAGGCTGCCGCCCGCTTTGCCGACTCGCTCCTTTCGTCGATCTCCGGCACTCCGGTCACTGAGCCCACGTTCGTCGAATCCCCGCTCTTCAAGGACGAGGGTATCGAGTTTTTCTCATCGCAGGTCACCCTCGGCCCGTCTGGTGCTGAGGAGATCTACCCTCTCGGCAAGCTCAACGAGTACGAGGAGGAGCTTATCGAGGCCGCCAAGGTTGACTTGAAGAAGAACATTGCTAAGGGTGTCAAGTTCGTTGCCGAAAACCCTTAAATGCTTAGATCTATATTTGACGAACTATATGAGAGCTGGTAGAAAGAGATCGTTGTAAAACACATTTGATACATATAGTTTATAATGATTAGGTGTTTTGCGCCATAAGTTATTATACATATCTTCCCCATTTCCCGTAAGGTCACATTTTCTAAAATCAAGAACAGATCACTCGTTCTCCCATTTTGATCGTAGCTCTTCCGCATATTGCTTTGCTGATGTTGAGATGCATAAAGCGCAGTCGAGCGGCTGGAGAGGTAATATCGACGCGACAATGTCTAGTTCGGCGCGAGCTTTGACGAATTTTTCGGGACCGCCATTCTGTCGAATGGTTTCTGCGCACATTGCGAGGGCGGCAATGCCAAGGTAGGAGTGCAGGATATCCGGGTGGGTGCCGGCAATTTTAGAAAAGCCACCTATTATTGGGTTTTGTGTCAGTGTCAGAAGAAACATGACGCTCGCCCGGATATCTGATAACCATAATGAACCCGTGTTTAATGATCCGGGAAATTCTAGCATTTCGAGTGTACCCCCGATCCAGAAACTGTAGCAGGTATCTGGTGCTTTGTTGGTGCGACCACTGAACCCAGCCGGCCTATCAACGACCGGACCTCTCAAGAGAGGTGATTCTGACGAACTGAAGCTGGCCGGTTCTGAGTGGTACTCGTCTTCGGATTCGGATTCCTCGTCAATCTCAGCGTACACTTGATTCATTATGGACCATCTGACGATGTCGCCAACGACCGCGTCACCCAACACTTTGTTAATATTCCCTTGCGATAACAAACGTAGGGTTCCTACACCACAGTAAGTACCGCCGGCGTGTCCCTCTGTGTAAGGACTCATGGCTATCCCGCCATCGTAGGAAATGCAGGACCGTATGTACCCAAAAACTTGACGGATGTTGATATCTGCAACAACATTTTTGCGCGCCAGCAAGTCTCCACCGATCAGCCACCGTGTTGCAGCGGCACAGTATCCAAATCGTAAATCTCGCTCGCCAAATTTTTGCTCGCAATTGCCATCGGAACCAGCGGCGCTATTCCTTGACTGTAATACGCCAGCGGCAAAGCTGCCATCCGGACGCTGGCATTTTTGAAGCCAGCGCATCATGCCGGCGCGATCGAGTCGTGACAGATCGTCGCGTAGGATTATCAGTATACATAATGCAAAATAAGTGCCCGCAGTATGTCCGACATCGTAGTCCAATTGGTCAATGTGTTGGGACGAGGTCGATTGTGGAACTGCGGTGGCAGGTGAACATCGGAACGCATCACGGGTGGGTAGGAGACAAGTGGAATATACCCATTCTCTCCAATGATCTACATCTATTTTTGTAATTTTCGATTTCGACGAGCATTGTCGGTTGCCGACCGGGAGGTAGCCAAGTAGATCTAGTGCGGACACACAAAAGAATACGAGTGCGAGTCTTGTCGTGTCTGTTTGTGTATAATGGTGTGGCAGCATACGCAGCGAGTGCTGGAAAAATGAAGCATGACGGTCTAGTGCGAACATCGACACGTCGAATTGCTAAACAGATCTCGTAATTGAAAGTAGCGAACTGTACACCACCGGCGCGAAAACACTGATATCTTCAGAACTCTGGGGCAATTAAGATGTCTAAAATATTTGCTTCATTATCTGATATGTCGCAAGGACGAGAGGGCTTGGGATCAATCAAAGTTTAATCGAAAACAAAAAAAGGATTTCCGCTAGACTAATTAAGGAATAAATATAAACCTACTTTGTTCAATGTTGTCGCGAACAACAAAATCTGAATTAAGATTGCCTTCAATTAGCTTGCAGCGTGAATGTGGTGTAACTGCGGCAAACACACTTATATATGCTACCCTAAGCCTGAAACAGCGGAATTTTGCTTTCGTTGGGCCAGTTTTGTTCCTTTCGGCTGACAGATTTTGGTGTAAAAACTTGGGGTGTGTGTGTTTAGTTAGTTGAGTTTAGTTTGGATGACCGTCTTTTCCTACTTAGTTTCCACTTATATTCTCGACTACCCCATTTAAGTTTTCACTTAAATTGTGTCACGTGAAATTTCTGGGTTAGGTTCTCGGCGAACCCTGAAACCCGTTCGCACAGTGAAGGAGGTTGTCGACCACTGGTCGGATTTGAGTACATACAGAGGGTTCTTTTCAGGGCATGCTAATACTGCGCCGTTTGTATCTGAGGGTTCCAGACTTCGAAGTGGGTTGAAAGTACGTTGTGGGGAAAATTATTAAAAGTATAGAAAATAAGTAACAAGTTGTTGCATTGGCTGGCCGTGCGTAACCCCAAGCAAATTAATGCGCATAGACTTTCATCGGCGATTTCATCAAGAACCATGAACCGTGAAACCTAAACACTATGGCCACGAAAGGAATGAACAAGCAAGTAATAAGTTCTCGAAGGGATTCAGTCAAGAAATTGGTACTTGCTTCCTCTATATTCTTGATAGGTTTCCTGGTTTTCTTGCTGATAGGCACCACCCTGAATGGCCTACCTAGATGGTTTACGCGCTATTGCTCCGAGGACGTGGCAAAATCAATAAACCGACTTAACAAAGGGTCCTGGACGGGTTTCGCAGTAGGGACTGGATTTGCTTTATCCACTGTCGTGACCGCTGGTGCGGCAGGGGTCACTTATTCGGCCTGTCAAACGTCTTTAGCGGCGGCTTCGGCCGCACAACCAATATGGCCGGCGACTTCATTAGCATGTGTAGGTAGCGCTGGTTTAGCATCAGTCGCATCGAGTGTAGCCGGTGGTTTATTTGCATTTGGATACGGAAAGGGCTGGGTTTTCGAATCAAACGGATCAGAGAACAAGACGAACGTGAGAGGTGACAAATTCTTCAAGTTACAGACTGGGCACTACATAGTAGAAGATACAGAGCTTGCCCGTTCATTGAACCGTGATTACAACATATCCTTGTCAAGGTTCAATAGCTCCATTATCACAGCTCTCACATATACAAATGACACGCAGACATTTAAGGTAAATGATAACATGTTATATATCATTATGATAAATGATAATGGCACTATGACTGCAGTATCGGCGGATGGGATCAACCTGGGCAAGGGCATAGTGGATTTCTTGGTTAATAAAGAGTACGACGCCGGTAATCGTGTTTGATGAGGACGCAAATTACGACAAGTCGGATGATACCGATTCGAAAATAGTGGACGAAATATATATCAATGTTTATGGCGGATAACATAAATAAAGCGTCAAGATTGGCAGTTGGACAGTGAGCATGGCGCACAGCCGCTAAGTTGGGTATAGCTATAGTTGAAATACGTTGCGTGCTAAAGATGTGGATAGTTTGTTCAACCCTGCGTCGAGGACTTGTTGGAATATACATCAAGGATATGAGTCATTCTCTAGTATATTACAAAGAATTGCACGCCAATCGGGTAGGTGCGGATTTGATTGTAATGAACTCATATCGTTTAGATCATGAGCCTGTACGTTCGTTATCGTCTCGCACCCTAAACCCTGGAGAAGACGTGGATATAGAGAAATTAAAATTAATGGCGTTTCGAGTCTTCTACGAGGAAAGGAATCCCACCAGAATGTTATTATTGTCAGTATCAGTGCCAGGATGAAAAACGTCATCTTCAACTAAATTTATGACTCCACTTTCATTCCACAAGAACAAGACTACAACTTAAGGGCGATGTTTTATAGTGTAATTAATTACCCGCATTGGTATTTGGCCGTGCGTTTTTGGCTTAGCGCGTGGCTCACGTGGCAGTAGCCCGGGGATAGCGATGTCGACAGTAGTGCCATAATCGCCAAACAGAGCCAGGAACCAACAATTCCAGGGTCAGGGCTGATGCCGGAACCCCGTTTCTCCCTGCGCTTAACACTTTCTAATATTTCTACTAGCTACCTCACAATACCAAAAAATCCGACAGTTGCATCCTCGTCCAGCTTCTAGGCCCGGCATGTCCGTCATCGCCCGTGTCTTCTTCGACTCTAGCGACTTGAGCCAATGGGAGCCGTCGCTAGTTGCCCGAGCAAACTGCATCGTCTGTCCTTCGTCGCTCCCGAGCTGTCCGACCTGTGCCGCTGACGAGCAGTGCCAGCTCACACTGCAGACTTGCTCGTCATGTCCGACAACATCTTGTGTTAAGAAATACTCTACTGGGTCATCATCTACAAACCAACCGTCTGCGACTGGCTCTAGCACGTCCAGCAACTCCTCGGTCCCGGTAGGCGGTATCGTGGGTGGAGCAATTGGCGGTGTCTTGTTCGTGTGTGCGATTATTGCTATATTGTTTTTCTTTTTCCGACGGCGACGCACACGACTGCTTGCTAGTGCTGGTAGTGGTGGTGTGGGTACGACGCCTGAAGAATCTCTAGATGGAGACGAGAAAACGTCGCAAATGGGGGGCGACGGCCATGTGAGACCTCGCTCGGTCGAGACAAGTGAACGATATCAGTACGGTGACATGCCTGGTGCACGACAATCTACACATACAATCGCCTCAGTTGCCTCGTCAGCCGTTACACGTGCATCTAATGTTATTCCGATCGCGTATATCCCTGGCGTCATTAACCGGTCGAACCCGAACTCGCCCTCGAACGTGCCACCAATACCGGAGATACCGCTCGAACATGTCGGACAGCAAGCTCCACTGCCGTTGGTGTCGTCGGCGACCGCCATGTCCGTGTACCCGATGTCGCAGCAACAGCAACAGCAACAACAACAACAACAACAACAGCAACATGTACAACTAGTTCAGCCTTACTATGAGGGGATGGCACCCACATCAATGGATAGCCCGGACGATCTGACCCGGGGAATGTCAATATATTCAGCGGCAACTTACGATAGCCAAGATGACCAAAGCATACGGGATTCAGTCGGATTGCGGGACTCTGTCGCGACGTCGGCATATCGATCCACCGTCGTTGTCGCCCCGGCCATGATGACAGCTATAAGAGCAAAGCCAAATTTGATCGAACCGAAACAGTAATTTTTTTGGGTTTAGTTTTTTTGTTTTTTCCTTTAAGTTTTGGGATTAAGGGTACTTCCTGGTTGTGGTTAGGCATTTGTATTATAGACTATGGGAATAAAGTCCGGATACCACGTCATTTCATATCTGATGCAACTGACACCGCTAAATTAACCACGCAACATAACACAAATCCAAAACAACCGATAGGACATCTATCTACTCCGGACGCATGCGCTCGACATCATACAAAAAGTCGAAATACGACTTATCGAAATGGTGCACTCTAACGTATCCGTCCTCGCCGCCGGACGCGAAACCCGAGCCGGCCGGGTGGGCGGCGATCGTGTTGAGGGGCCCAAAGTGGCCTTTCAGCCTACCGATTTCGTCCTCGAAGATTTTGTGATAAAACCGGGCTTCAAATTTGCCTTGTCGACTGCCAGTTGTGGTCACATCTTTGGCGTCTTGTCCTCCACCCAGGATAACAAAGTCTTTTGTCGGCGTGATGGCGCCGGTATTGAGCGGCGCGTCGGCAACAAAGGTCTTCATGACCTTGAGGTTCTTGGTATCGAGAATCTTGGCAGTCTTGTCCTTCGACGTGGTGATGAAGTAACTCATGTCAGGCGCGAATTGTAAATCAGTCACTTCTTTCTCGTGAACGACAATTTTCTGTTCGAGTTCGCCGGTCTTGGCGTCGTACTTAGACACGGAGCCGTCGAGATGGCCGGTGATGATCCATTTATTCAGATACGACCATCCGCCCTTTGTGAACTTGTTTTCGGGTGATGAGAATTTAATGATAGGTTCTTCGGCTTGTTTGGCCTCGACGTCGATGGTTACGGAGAATACGTAAACGGTGCCGTGGAATCCCATTCGCTGTTCCGTGATGGCAAGCAACATGTTGCCATCCTCGTTGAATTGGACAACTTTGACCGCCGTCGGAAAATTCCAGGTGTGTATACACCGGCCAGAAGAAACCTCCCACAGCTTGATCGTATTATCTGCGGCACCGGTGGCGAGGATGGTCGAGGTCTGTCCTGTTAGTATTCGTCGTACACGTACCAAAGAGTCAACAATAACCAACATACCGGATCAACATCCACACTCCATAGCGCTCCCTGGTGGCCGGTATATGTTCCTAGCCTCTCACCATTGTGCGAATAATATACATTCACACTAATGCAGGTTAGTTCTGTAATGCCGTTAGGCTGCTTCGACAACCTACATCTTATCTCTGGCCGTTGAAAATAAAAGATCTCCCTCTTTGTTGTATTTAATCTATCATGCAATTAGCATGGCACGCTATTAAATTGATTACTTTGAAGTCGGTAACACCGCATACCTGCGTCAGTGGACGCTCGTGTCCCTTCCTGCTCAGATCGTAAGTCATCAATCATCTTGGCACATTCGCGCGCGCTAACAGAACCAGGACACATACAACAGGATCGGACGCATTCTGGACTCTTATATTCGGAATAAGAGAACGTCAGAAAGCTTTGAGGCGGAATTCGTTGTAAATGCGACAGTGACCCTTTTCTTGATTTTTGATATGGCGTGTGGAGCAAAATTTTGTTGCTGGGAGCGGTGGCGGAGTGTCATCCCGTAAATCACGTGAGACACAATACCCTTACGAAATCCACAGCAGGATTTTAGACGCCACGACGCCACGGCGGCTCAAGCCACCCAAACTGGCTGGTCGCCAAAACATTTTCTTAGATATTATTCAACTGCCTTTTAGCGCGGATTGGCAATTCCTGTACAGCCGCCAGATCTTTTGGGTCCAGTACGAGATAGAATATTTTGTTTGACTCCGACATTTTCAGTCAGCCAACAGGTATCTGTGCACTTGCAGCTGCCAGATCAATTCTCATTGCTGGCTGAGCATATAGCACGAACCCTGATCGCCTAGTCAGATTCGCAAACACAACGTGACGACTAAGATAGACAAAAGCAGATTAGAGTACTCTGATCCGTTTATTTTGCGCTATATTTGGTTTGAGATAGGACAAGTTGCGTTGGTCTGGTCAAACAATCAGTCAATCAGAGCCAACTAGTCATTTACGGGTCGTCGCACTTCTCGTCATTCTTACACCCTACACAATCAAGTCTTCCGCCAACGCTCTATATATCGACGGAGCCATGCGAATCCGCAAGCGTCCGCTGCCGCCGTGTAATGGAATCCTGTTAGTGCTGGAGAAGAAGAGTGCGAGTGCACCGCCACGCATCGACTGCCTGAGGCATCACAAGCCACTCGCCTGTGCTTCGAGTTCTGGTTACGCGAACAAGTCGCAGCCAAAATTTTTCGCGGGCTCGGCAATTGTGCTCCACCCGCGTTCTGGCTTCGATCGTGTCCCATCCTCCCCTTTCCAACTCTCTTGCCAAGCACGGCGTTGTTACTCATCTACCGCAGTTCAATTCCAATACGTGTCCTCGGCCACCGCACCGGCAGAGTCTCCTTCTACAATGGTTGCCGAAATAATTGACGGCACCGCTATTGCAAAGTACGTGTTGCTTGGCCTTGACATGCCTATTACCCCTACGTCAAAGAGATATTACTACAGCTTGTAGCAGCTTGCAATGGCACACTGCCCAAGCTAATTCAACGTCCTGTCCTACAGGCTTGCTAATTGTTTGATTCTAGATCTATTCGCGATTCCCTGAACGCTGAGATCAGCGAAGCTCAACGGGTCAACTCGCTCTTCAAACCATCGCTCACCATCGTTCAAGTTGGCAATCGACCCGACTCTAGCACATATGTTCGCATGAAGTTGAAGGCCGCTCAAGAGGTGAGTTTATTATAGTCATAGATTTTCTTGCATTGCTGACGATTGCTCTAGGCCAATATTATTTGCACCCTGAAGAACTTCCCGGACACCATTACCGAGATCGATGTATGATGGTTTATTATCTGCCATACCTGGATCCATCCGAGGCTAACTATCAGCTATAGCTTCTTTCTGAGATTAATGCTCTCAATGATGACCCCTCGGTTCACGGTGTTTTGGTTCAGCTTCCTGTGCCTGACCATATCTCCGAGGTCAAGGTTACCAATGCGGTTGCCCCAGAGAAAGATGTCGATGGCTTCGGCCCCCTAAATGTTGGCGAGCTTGCCAAACGAGGGGGATCGCCTCTTTTTATTCCTTGCACCCCCAAGGGAGTTATGGTCCTGCTTGAAAGTGCAGGCGTTGAGCTTACAGGCAAAAACGCTGTCGTGCTGGGACGCAGTGATATCGTGGGCTCGCCAGTTTCATACCTGCTCCGTAACGCCGACGCCACCGTCACTGTTTGCCACTCGCGGACCAAAGGACTTCAAAATTACCTCAAGGAAGCCGATGTCGTTATCTCAGCCATAGGGAAGGCTCATTTCGTTAAAGGCGAATGGCTCAAACCAGGGGTCGTGGTTATTGATGTCGGCACAAATTACATCCCGGATGCGACCAAGAAATCTGGCCAGCGCCTCGTTGGCGACGTCGACTTTGAGTCTGTGTCTGCCGTTGCGGCCAAGATCACCCCTGTGCCAGGCGGTGTCGGTCCTATGACTGTAGCCATGCTTCTCCAAAATGTTGTTGATGCCGCCAAGCGCTATTACATTGCCCAAGCAAAGCGTCACATCACTCCCCTACGGTTGAACGTTCTCGAAAAAGTCCCGAGCGATTTTGAAATCTCCCGCGCACAAAAACCGAAGCATATCCGTGACATGGCCCATGAGATCGGCATTACTGATTCTGAGCTCGAGCTGTATGGTCCACACAAGGCCAAAGTCCAGTTGTCACTACTTGACCGGCTTGCGTATCGCAAGAATGGAAAGTACGTCCTCGTGACTGGTATCACCCCGACTCCTCTTGGCGAAGGCAAGTCGACAACCACTGTCGGTCTCGTCCAGGCGCTCGGTGCCCACTTAGGCAAGATCGCGTTCGCCAATGTCCGTCAGCCAAGTATGGGTCCTACCTTTGGTATCAAGGGTGGTGCTGCCGGTGGTGGGTACTCCCAAGTCATCCCAATGGACGAGTTCAACATGCATTTGACTGGTGACATCCACGCCATTAGCGCGGCAACCAATCTTCTTGCTGCCGCCATCGACACTCGCATGTTTCACGAAAGCTCCCAGAAAGACGGTCCCTTGTATAAACGTCTGGTACCTGCCAAACGGGGGGTTCGTAAGTTCTCGCCGGTTATGCTTCGTCGCCTGAAAAAGCTCGGAATTGACAAGACCGCACCTAACGACCTAACGTCGGAGGAAGTCAGCAGGTTTGCTCGCCTCGACATCGACCCCGACTCAATCACCTGGCGCCGTGTGGTCGACTGCAACGACCGCCACCTCCGAACGATCACGATCGGTCAAGGCGCGGCCGAGAAGGGTCACAGTCGTGTGACCGGATTCGACATCACTGTCGCGAGTGAGTGTATGGCTGTTCTTGCGCTCTCGAACTCGCTATCCGACATGCGCGAACGTCTTGGACGTATGGTCGTTGCATCCTCCAAGGCCGGCGAACCCATCACATGCGATGACATTGGCTGCGGTGGCGCACTTACCGCACTCATGAAGGATGCCATCAAACCTAACCTCATGCAGACTCTTGAAGGGACGCCCGTGTTCGTGCACGCGGGCCCGTTTGCCAACATCTCCATCGGCGCGAACTCTGTCTTGGCCGACAAGATGGCACTCAAGCTTGCGGGTACCGAGCCCGGTGAAGACGAGGCAGAAATGTCAGGGTTTGTAGTTACCGAGGCAGGCTTCGATTTCACCATGGGTGGCGAGCGATTTTTCAATATCAAGTGCCGTTCAAGTGGGCTTGTCCCGGACGTTGTTGTTATTGTTGCTACCGTCCGTGCGTTGAAGCTGCATGGCGGCGGTCCTGACGTGACCCCTGGTGTCCAACTTCCCGAAGTGTATCGCAAGGAAAACGTTGAGCTTTTGCGCAAGGGCTGTGCTAATCTGGCCAAGCACATTTCGAATGCCAAGCAGTATGGTTTGCCAGTCGTTGTGGCCATCAATCAGTTCGAGACCGACTCCGCGGCGGAGATTGCCGTTATCCGTGAGGAAGCACTCAATGCTGGTGCGGACGATGCTATTCTTTCTAACCACTGGGCCGAGGGCGGTGAGGGCGCTGTCAAGCTTGCTGAGGGTGTGGTTAAGGCCGCCAACAAGACTGAGGGCAAGGACTTCAGACTGCTGTACGATGTCGACAAAACCGTGGAGGAGAAGCTTAACATTATTGCTCGAGAGATGTATGGCGCGGATCGTGTCGAACTGAGCGATCTCGCGCGCGAGAAAGTCGAGACATACACTCGGCAAGGCTTTGGTAATTTGCCCATCTGCGTTGCCAAGACACAGTACTCTTTGTCGCATGACCCTGCACTCAAGGGCGTACCCACTGGCTTCACAGTGCCGATCCGCGATGTTCGTGCGTCGGTCGGTGCAGGCTACTTGTACGCTCTTGCAGCCGAGATTATGACGATCCCCGGTCTCCCGACGCACAGTGGGTTCATGGACGTCGAGGTCTCCGAGGACGGCGAGATCGAGGGATTGTTCTGATCGCACAGCTATTTGGTAACGGGTAAGGTCGTACGGCCCATTCAACTGTGGTCAATGGCATATCTGTGTGTTTTCTTTTGTGTTTTGTATAACTAAAGTTAATTTAATTTGTTTAAAAAGTTGGGACAAAGGATCACTGGTTGTTGTTTTTCATAAACGCGATATCATTCAACTGGCGCATTTGGAAGATTAGAATTTTTTCATTGTTGTTTTTCGTTGAATTTTTAATAGAAGAGTCATATCTCAAAGTGTTCCTCATAGGCCCCATATTTAATTGTAACGCTGATATGTTGACCTAAATAATTCGCATGCATCCCAGCTAGGGCTCCCGACCGACGACCGGGTTGGCAGCGGCCAGAACCGTGAACCGGTTAAAAAAGTCGGTTCGGTCCGACGTTTCGATCGGTCCTGGGTCCGACATTATGACCCGGCCCGGTCGCGCTCGAAAACTTGGTTCGGTCCGGTTATATAGTCCTTGGAGACCGTTGGACCGACCGACCGACTCCGTTATTGTTACGTTAGAAATCCATTGCTTGACAATAATGCTTGTGGCGTACTCGATTGTCGATAATACATATAAATCGATAAACGTTAGTAATGCATCTGGGTAAGCTTCGTGATTAATAAGATATTCTGTGATAAAGCCACAAGGGGACCTCGCGTCACCCCTGAATAGATGGCCCCCAATCAATAATCGATGAAGACGCGTTCCCGAACAAAATATCTAGGTTCAGGATTGCTATTGGATACCGATTAAATACATTTGTAATACTGTTAACAGCATGCAAACTCCAATTTACCATTTTTCGGGCACTCGTGTGCTCGGCTCCCCGACGCGTCGCGTTACCTCGCCAACGGAGGAGCAGCTCATCGAACACGACGCTGGATATGAAGCCTGCGCGACAAAAAGGTGCGGTATAATTTTATTTCGTATATCAAGTCATTAATTTTTGCCATTGTAGAGTCACGAATGGTTCGGAAGACCCTTCGGAAATCAGCTACAATAAACGTGCGCGTCTCTCCGACGCCGAGGGAGTCATAGACTTAGACGGCGGGCATGATGTTGATATGTGTGATGGTATGGACGACGACGACGACGTGGACGAGGACGCGGACAAGGACGAACAAGAACATAGCGGCAAGTAAGAAATACAACTCTACTATTATCTTATTTCTTGAATTAACTCGAACGACGAAAGCTTTATCTCCGGCAAGAAGTTGCGTGAGGCAGGCAATTCTACGAATGCCGAAAATTCAACCCGAAAGAAAAGCATTGTCTGGCAGTATTTTTCGAAAGTGGAAGTTAAGGATCGCGGAGTGAAGGTCTCGAAGGTTCGCTGCAGTATCTGTGGCACGTTGCTACCTGACTCCTCAACGACTAAATCAGGAAGTTCTACAGGGAAGTACAGGCAGCATCTCAAGACACATGTGATCCAGAATTCTACGACTTCTCGGCAGTCTATTTTCGATGTCGGCGAACTTTTTAACAGACGGCCCGATATCCCACCCGTGCTTCACACTGCAACGAATGTTACCGCGCTCGTGGAGGCCAATATTGTCAAATGGATGGTCGCAACAGGAAAACCTTTTACTGAAGTCGAGTCCGAGTACTTTCAAACAATATTTAAGGGCATTCCAGGAGTTAACCCGCTATTCAAATCGGCTTCGACAGCAACAAGTCGCATACTGGAATTGTACGTGAGTCAAAAGTCGGAACTGAAAGGTGAATTGGCGACGACTGCCATTTCAGTTTCCCTAAGTATCGACGGTTGGACAAGCCCAACAAGGTGTGCTATGTTTGCGATTGTTGCGCATTGGATTACAGGCGAGTGGGAAGCCCGCGAAGCGGTATTACATATTGCGGAATTACCGGGAAGTCACATTGGTGTGGCCTTGGCCCAAGAAGTCCTTACATGCTTGCGCTTCTATGACATCAAGAAAAAATTGGTTGCAATTACGTCGGATAATGCGAGCAATAATGCCGTCCTAGTGCACAAACTTGAAAGGTTACTCGTGCCCAGACCTTTCAACTACTTTGAAGACTCTGGGGATGACCTGTCCGATGCCGAAATTATGTCCAATAGTGAATCTGACGAGCGTGACCTCGAGAATAATAGTTCCATATCTGCGGAAGCGGATGATGATTCACTTCGAGCAATTATTTGTGCGGTTGAGGACCATCATTTGGATGGAGAAAGGAGTGTCGAAAAGCCAGCCATGGTACCGGACAGAATACTATTTCGAGGTCAAGCCTCATGGGTCAGATGTCTGGCGCATTCCCTGAACCTCGTCGTGAAAGAAGTATTGAATGGGCTAGGCTTTCGAGTCGATCGGAACGTTGATAGCGATGAGGTGGAAATTTTAGAACCGAACACGATCGTGACCAAAATCAGACGGGTTGCTAAGGCCATTGCAAATAAGCACAAGTCCAGAGAGGCGTGGTTTAAAATTCTGACCAAATCTGGCTTGGACCGCAAGGTCATTCCCTACGATGTTTCCACCAGGTGGAACTCGACTTACTACATGATAAAAGCAGCCCATGAAATGAAAAGAGGTTACGAGCGATTCGCTGCAGAAACCATGAACAGCAGCAGCTTGAGCCGTGAAGAGTGGCAAGTTGTTGGGGAGTTGCAATTGATTTTGGGCCGCTTCGAAAACTGGACATTGATGGCGAGCGCTAACAATACGATTTCGTCCATGTGGGCGATTCTGCGAAGTATGGATGTTTTCTTTCGGTCTCTTCCCGAAACAGGCAATATCGAAATTAGTCCCTACCTTCCAATGTGCACACGTGCGTTATTGGCAGGGAAGGCAAAGTTCGAAGAGTACCACGAAAGGTATTTGAGCTTGGATCTGTACGAGACTGCGATGTCACTGGACCCTGAAATCAAACTGTCGTTGGTTTCTCACTTGGGTTCAGCAGGGACTACTTACTTTAATTCCCATAAAGAGGAAATATTGTCGATATGCGATGCCTACGGGAAAAGCGCGCCGGCACTGCCGCTGAAAGGACCGCCGGAGCCCTCACTTCATCTGGATATAAAGAGACAATTGCTCGCGGAGGCCGGTTTATTGCATGCCAGCTCCGAATCTTGCTGCGATATAGACAAATATTTTGCAGAGGGTCCTCTGACTAATCTTAGTATTGCCGATGGAAAATCTCTTCTGCAGTGGTGGAAGGTTAACTCTGGGACCTATCCCAAGATGGCGCTTGCGGCTCGTGTTCTGCTCTGTATTCAGGCATCGTCGGTTTCGGTAGAAAGACTTTTTTCAACGGGAAGAGATATCGTGTCAGTGAGACGTAGCTCATTGAGTTCCAGCACGCTCTCTATTCTTATGTTTTTAAAGCATCGTTTGAAATATGGGGTGAGTCGCTGAGTTGTTATTTTCGTTTGCAGTTCATACCGTTTTCATGTTCACCTCTCTTTTTCAAAATATAGATATATATATGTTGCATGTAACTAATCAATAACTTTTTTCCCAACCACTCTACGCGCGAAAAGGCAACGGTTCTTTCGAAACGGTCCGGTTTCGCCGATAATTACTAAAATTCGGTCCGGTCGAGGATATTTTTCTTGTAGTAAATTCCGGTCCGGTCCGGGTCAGAGTCGGTCGCTGGTTCGGTTTGACGCCCGCGACCGAATTTTGCAACCGGTCCCGAGCCCTAATCCCAGCTCGGTTTTAAACTTAGGGCATATACCTACCCTAACCCTTGTTATGTGACTGCTTTTTCTTGGACAGCCGCATGGTCAAAATCGAAATCTAGACATGCCAGTGCCAGGTGGGTTGGGTGATCGTCAAAATAGTGTGCTGGAGATATTGATTTACAGCCACGAAGTGATCGTCTATTCCGCCGCAATCCACATAATTCACAATGCCGGTATGTATTTTTTACTTTCTCGGTCAAGATACGCGGCTGCACGTGCTTCGCTGTTTTTTATTTTGTCTTGAAGATCTGTTTACTAATGTGTGGATAGAAAGAAGTTAAGGACATTAAGCTCTTCCTTGAGCTCGCCAGGTAAATAAATACTGAGCTTCTGGCCGATTGATATTACAAATAAAAAGGAGGGGGGAACAAGAAGCTAACAGAAAGACTGAATATAGAAGAAAAGATGCCAAGAGTGCCCGTATCAAGAAGAACGGCAGCAAGCTGATCAAGTTCAAGCTCCGCAGCTCTCGATACTTGTACACGCTCGTGCTCAACGACGCAGAGAAGGCCCAGAAGCTTACACAGTCTCTACCTCCTGGTACGCAATTTTGTTTAATCAATGGCTCACAGTAATCAGTGGTGTCTACGGATTTGACTTGACTTGTCGCTAATACGAATTCTGCACAGGGCTCACCGTGACCGAGGTTTCCAAGAAGAAGTAAAGAAAAATGCTGTGTATTACTAAAATTGGGACATAATAAGGCATACAATCCAAGACAAGAAATATATATAGGTGGTTGGTTACGAATAAAAAGTTATGGAAAATTGGGTGTTGGTCTCTGCACAATACAATAAGCATATTCTTTTCTCTTCCGAGTTCCATGTTGCGATTTTTAGTTTGATTCGGCCACATGTCAAGTTCGCATCCGGTTTTTGCTCTACGGCTACGACATTCCGTGCTACAGCGAAGTGCGTAATGTTGGAAGACGACTGTGCTAATGGGCATGCCATGCAGATGACCAAATTTTCTTTATTAATTAATACCACCGAACCTGACTTTTGAAGCCCGAAACCCCACCAAACACATAAACCCACATCTCAGACACCAAACTTTCAAGCCGAACGTAAACCCACAATTGCAGTCCTATTCATTCTTTTTTATTGCCATATTAACACAAAAAATTGACGTATTTAATATATAAAAGATCCACAAATGTGCGCCAAATAGATCTTTTACCATAGTTACCTCACATTCAAAAGAAACTAATCCCCTATTCCGGTCCCAAGTAGTGATTTCTAATTATAAACAACATTCGCATTTAAAGTAGTTTTTGTTGTTCGTACAAGAACTCTATTCTATCCAATAATTCTTTTCTTTCAGTTTTTGCAGTTCTCCCCAAATGGGAATACATAAAAATTATTGTAGACAAGTACTATCTGTTCCACGTCTTTACTCTGACATTAACTTCTTGGCGCCGGGCTCGGAGCAAACATAAAGGACTTCACAGTTATCGTTAAAACCGTTGAATCCGGTCGCAGCACTCAGCGTGTATGCGCCAAAGTTGTCAAAATAGACCCAGTCACCGACATCAAGCGCGTATGGAAGCTGACACTCGCGAGTGACGCAGTCAATGCCATCACAGGTCGGTCCCCAGACCGAGGCAGTGATTGGTCCGACACAATTCTCGGGCAAGCCATACATGTAGCGACTGCCATGGGTCAACGCACGTACGACGGGCTGCTGGTGATCGAACAGGATACAGTTCATGTTGCCATAGACACCATCATTGAGGTAGAGCATGTAGCTTCCGTTAACAGGAAGTTCACGACGGGCAATGACGTGGCAGGCGAGAGTGTACGCGGACGCAACGTAGTAGCGACCAGGCTCAGCAATGACCCGGACAGTACGCGGAAAGAGCTCATCAATCGCGGGACCGACCACCTCGGCAATGGACTCGAAGTTGTCAACTCCGAAACCACCACCGATATCGAGGGTACCGATCTTCATACCGATAGCTTCCGCCTGGTCGAAAACCTGTCGAGCGCTCTGGACGGCCTGAAGAAAAGGTTTGGCGCCAACGGCACCAGAGCCAACATGGAAACTGATGCCTGCCACGTTCAGCTCAAGGTCTTTTGCTAACTGCAGGAGATCGGCAGTAATGGCGAGCGAAGCGCCATATTTCATGCTGAACTGGCAAAGGGACTCAGAATCGTCGGTAACGATACGCAAGAAGAGCTCGGCGTCGGGGAAGTAGCGTTTGATCTTGTGAAGTTCCTCAGCGTTGTCAAAGGTCATCTTGCGAACGTCACGCTGAGAAGCATAGCGGATGAAGGAGGACGCCTTGCAAGGGTGCGCGTAGATTATACGCGAAGCAGGCACACCGAGAGACATGATGAGGTCCATCTCCTTCTTGGACGCGCAATCAAAACCAGCACCAAGGCGCGCCAGAAGTTTGACCACCTTCAAGTCAGGATTGCATTTGACAGCTAACTATTGTGAGTAAACTTTTAACCGGACGAAAACAAAGAACCGGCCATACCATAGAACGGTTCCACCCGCGGGAGATTGAGCTTCCATCGAACATGCTGGCGGTAGACCTCACCAATGTCGGCCACAAAAAAAGGATCTTCGCCACCAGGCGAACAGGAGTCGCTGTCAACCTGGTTGACTCGGTTAAGGATAGCTCTAGAGATCAACGCCTGGCCGTGCAGGCTGCCACGGACAGTAGACGCCTTGAAGCGAGCATTCGTATCGACAGTCATATGCACAGGAGCGACGGTGCAGGGCTGCGGACAGGCGTGATCGGTTATTATACCGCGAGAAATCAAGGACGCGGGACACACAGCATTGGTCTCGACTTCAGTCATCGACGTAAGGTTGCGCGGTGCTAAAGCGAACTACAGACGGGCGACGGCGTTGCGGTGGCGAGCACGGGAGCTGTGTGAAGTATTAAGGTACAGTTGTTGCTGTTGCTGCTGCTGCTGTTGGTGGTGGTGGTGGTGGAGGTAAAAAGAACAAGGAAAGAAGAAGGTGAAGCGAGCAAGTTTTGTGGAAGAAAATCGAGGCGAATTTTTCGACTGGTTGATTGCCTCGGGCCACATGTGGCAGTGCAGACGATCCGCCACGCACGTGGCTTGACAATCACTTCATAAATTTGGCCGTCACATCACAAATTGCACGAATAATCTGTCTAAACTTATCATTCGTGCAATCAAATCACTTTTGCATATGATCATTTGCATGTGAATCAAATCCGGAATGAATTACGGCGATATCTAGCGATCATTGATGTTGTATGTCATGATTATTTACTATTAATGAGACGGATATTTTGAGAAACAGCTTGAAAACGTTCCCTATCATGCTCTGGTGTTTTTTTTTCCCTACAATTTGTCATATTCATATCGCAAAATATGACTCGGTAATCTTTTACTAGCGCCAACTTCAGATACGCTTCCGGTATGCAGCCCACGATTGGAAGTCACTACTCACTTCTGACGCAAGAACAAGAACATGTGGTTAATCTATCCATCTCGTCATGCCCTTACATCCGAGGTCGAGGAACCCGGCGAACCCAGGCATTTCATGAGGTTCAGCCATTTCTTGGTCTCATCTGCTGGCGCTGCTACGACTTGGATATCGACCGCATGCGAGTCTCACACAACAGATCTTTCCATGACGTCCCTATGTCTGGATTCGACTACAGATGTGATGCACATTTTTAATATTGCTTATCTATTCCTTGCGACCTACTTTTTATACTTCGACTCGTCGTATCACACTACTAATTCAAAAACAAAAACTCAAGATCAGCAGGTGTTAACCTGTTCATCGCACTGTCATCCTGTTCAATCGTTGCTTTAATCATATTTGCCTTCTTCTCCTGTAACTCGATAATACGTGACTCAATACTGTCCTCAATAATCAGTCGCGTAATTCTAACCGGTCTATGTTGTCCGATTCGGTGCACTCGGTCGCCAGATTGCCATTCCACACTTACGCCAATCAGTATAAGCTCTCTACTTTGACCAACACACACGTAGTGATAGACATACCTGGGATTCCACCATGGATCGAGCAGAAATACTTGCGAAGCCTCGCACAAATTTAAGGCCACACCACCGGCCTTCAACGACACAAGAAATACCTCGACAGAAGGCGTATTCATAAAATACTTTATGGAATTGTCCCGTTGCGCCGGTGTCATGTTGCCCTGTAGCTTCACAGTCTGGAACCCTGCTCGTCGTAGTCGCCACTCCACCAAATCCAACATACTTGTGAACTGAGAAAACACAATCGACTTGATGGTCTGCCTGTCGCTTCGCAGTTTGTAAAGTTCCTCTACTAACCCTTCTATCTTTGTTGAGCTGCGCCAGTTCGACATGTTGATTCGATTGACAATACTGCCCTTCTTCAACGTCTCATCGTCGACTTCCAATGCCGGGGCCGTAAGATCGATCACTAACGCAACATGGCACACCGGACACTCGAGAGTCTCGTTCGTGTCTTCAGCATCAAATCCTTCTACATACTCTTTGACACATAGACGACAGAACACATGGTGACATTTCGCCCGGATAGCTTCCTGTGCTTCATCATCACACAGCTTACAAACCAGTGTCGTATCTGCTTCAGTTGACCCATGCCGGCGTAGCACGAGATCTGGATGATCTGCCATCTGCCGCATCCGCGTAATCAATGTGAAAATATTCGCATAATTATTCAACACAACACCCTGGGCAACGTAGGAGTTGAATCGCCGCTTACTATCTGAAAAGATACTTTGGTAAAGGTCTTCCTCTTCCTCATTAAATCTGTCCCTGCGAATATCGACAATACGCGGTGGAAGACCTAAATCGTCTGCGCGCTCGACCTTGGTTCGGCGGAGAAGAATGTGTTTCAGAATACTGTGGAGCTTCTTCATCGCCTGATCACGGTCTGCATGATTGTGTGAGGACTAGTTTGGTTAGCACTGAACAGTTAATGAACACAACAGACTTACTTGGATAGGCTTTAAAAGCTCCGTATTGAACCAATTAACGTGCTGCATTGGCTTATGGCCACATATATCGCACGAACGTTTATCACTAAACATCCAATCCAACGCTTGCAATCGTTAGCAGTAGTCAAAACTCCGCAGCCAGGCACTTACATGAACAATCACACTTTTTACAGAAATACTTGCAGTACGGCTCGATTTTCAGAAACCTAATCAGCGAATACAACTCTCCTATTCGATTCTGCAGCGGAGTGCCAGACAAACACAGCCGTCGATCAGTGTTTAGCGCAAATGCCGCTTTGGCAGTGTTACATTGACGATCCTTGATATTATGCGCTTCATCGAGTATCACGCGGTGGTATTTTATTGCATGGAGGGGACTGCGAGATTTGTACACGCCGTCAACACGTCTGAAACCGGCATGTTCCTTACGAAATACCGACTCCAAAACTGAATACGACGTAATAATAACATCGAACGATTTCAACTTCTTGGGATCTACAACTCGAGTAGCGCCATGGAAGATGGTTGTCGTAAGCTTGCCAGCGGTATTGCTCGTGATTTCACTCCTCCACTGCATGATCGCGACGGTAGGAACCACCACCAGATTCGGCTTCCCACGGGGTTCAGAGAGTAGCAAAGCGATTGTCTGAATGGTTTTGCCCATACCCATCTCGTCGGCCAAAATTCCACCTTTATACCGTGACTTCTCCTGTTCGACTAACCAATGTAGGCCCTCTCTCTGAAAAGGCAGCAGCTTGATCGTTAGCTCGTCCGGTTGAGGTGCCTGCTTGACTTCTCGCTTAGGTGTCGTTTCAAGCGTTTGAAATACATCCTTCAGATGAGGGTGATTCTCATACAGCGCTTTTCTCGTGCTCTCGTTATAGGACAATGGGTTCCGGGCCCGCCGTCGTTGCAGTCTTCGCGGAGGCGCGGCAACTTCTTCCGTCTCTTCTTCGCTGCTATCTTCGAGCTCCGATAATTCACTTTCGTCCTCTTCATCTTCAAAATCCTCATCATCCTCTTCGTCATCTTCTACTTCGAGGGTCAATCGAGCTTTTTTAATCGAAGAGGAGCTCGACTGGCGCTTGGACGTAGATGAAGATGACTCCGCCACAACTTCATTATCAGAACCCAGGTCATTACTGGACTTTTTGAGCTTTGACTTTCCTTTTGACTTTGTCGCGCGACGACTCGATTGCGTCTTGATAGTCGCGTACGTGACCCTTCGACGCTTTGATGAATTGGCCTTTCCCAGGACCGCAGACTCATCGGAATCGCTCTTCACGAACCCTCCTAGAGAAAATGTTAGAACGAGTTGCATTATCAAATGCTTATATAATGTTGTTGGCTTCACCTTCCAAATCTTTGTCGTCAAAATCTGCATCGGAGAGCTCCGATAATTCCTCACGGTCGTCCGATACTTCAATCGCCCTTTGCTTGCCCTTGTCGATTTTCGGGCGCGTTACCTTGTCCGCCTCTAAAACTAATTTCGTAATTAGTCTTCATTCTTAAAAGCTCTAACGCCAAGTTCAGTCATACCTTTCCGCTTTCCATTTAACTTATCAAGTCCATAATCTCGACAAAATTAGCGACTTATCCACTATCAATATTAAGACGGAACGTACTAGAATCACTAATTTCATCGAAACTACCCTCGCTATCTCCGACTTCAACCACATTCCCATTCTCATCTCGATAAACCTGCGAAACGTACGACGACAATGGTGCAGAGGCTATGCGTGCACTCCTGCGCCTCCCATCAAACAGCGATGGCGTGGTGCTGCCTGACTGAGGCGAAGACGACAACGAAGAGGCTTGCTTTGGCGGCACGTAATTGCGTCCCGGCATTTTAGCAGCGGATAGCCGACAATTAAATGCGGTGTTGGGATGCTGAGTGTGTGCGGTGCGGAGTGTTAAGCGACACGAAAAGCCAATGACAGTCTGACAATCAGAATGCCTGTTTTGGCTCACGCGTGTCCGCGCTGATCACGATCCGACGCGCGAAATCACCTGCCCCAATTATGCAGTTTTCCATGAAACTATAATGCTCATAGATAATCTACCCTGTTCACATGTACAGAATTA
The DNA here is from genome assembly GCA_030556285.1 of Lipomyces yamadae. Lineage (NCBI taxonomy): Eukaryota > Fungi > Ascomycota > Lipomycetes > Lipomycetales > Lipomycetaceae > Lipomyces > Lipomyces yamadae. The sequence goes on along the minus strand of JAKTPU010000041.1, from coordinate 88,064 downwards.
CTCACAGAATGGCAATGAATACAATGCATATATTCTTATAAATTCTTACAAATAAATTAGTTGTTGCAATTCTCTACTCAGGAACGCACACTCACAAAATGAGCACATAAGTATTTACAGTTAAATCTAAATCACCACACCAAGAGTGTTTGGCATTTTTTATTCACCCAGTGACTCATCTTCGCTCTCCTCCGACACCTCCTCAAATCCGAGAGGGACCTCCAAGTCTTCTCCAGCTCCAAGTTCCGCTGTCGAAGCTGAACCAGCAGCAGCAGCAGCAACCCCTGCGGTCAAAGCGCCAGCGTTCTCAATACGCCAGTTATTCTCGTTATTAATCCACTCCTGCGTAGTACCCAAGAGCGCAATACTTGTCTCATTTTCCTTGCCAACCAGATATTTCTCCGCAACGTCCTTGATATCGGCAATACCTACGCCCAACAACCGTGACCGACGTGTTTGCCGCATATCGTCATCAATTCCATGCAAGAAATAGATCATGCCTTCTGATGCCACACTTTGCGGCGCGTCAATGCCTTGGAACACGCTCAGCTTCGCCTCCTCTAGGTCTCGTTCGGACCAGGAGTTGTGCAAAGCCCATTCGCCGGCACGGGATATGGTCGTCAAGGTATTCATTGGGTTCGGGTCACGATACGAGTAATAGCTGAAAATACCACCAGCGCCACTATAGGTCGCTCCACCGCCATATGCTCCGCCTTTCTCACGAATTTCACCATGCAGGTGCTTGTGAGTAAGCATGTTCGCCAAAATCTGGAGAGCTGCACCGTCAGGATGCGTATATGGCACACCTCGAAGACAAACACCGGCGTAGTTAACTTGGAATGGCATTGAATAGAACATCTTCTGAGGCAACACGCCCTGGATAAATGCAGTTAAGCCTGAAGCAGTACCAGGTGCAAGCGATCGTGGAGTAGTTGCAGCTGGTAGACCATTAATGAACGCTGCGACAGCTTGATCGTTGGCTGCGACAGTCTCGCCACCACACGTAATCGCAACCTTCAGGGCGCCGTTCGAAATAGCATGGACGGCAATTTCTTTTAACTTGGCTGATATCAGCGGTAAGGACGCGTCGTCATACGAATCTAGCTGTGCAATGAATTTGACCTGCTCAATTCCGGCTAGGCACTCACTCAATCTGGAAGCAGGTGTTGCTACAGAAGCTGCGACACCCCTTGCATACGAATGCCCGCTACCAGCAATCGCGTCAGCGGCACCACTAGCCATGCCTCGGATCAAGGTGCGCAACTTCTCATGATTGTCGTAGTCGGTTTCAAGGAGTAAGATCGTCATTAATCTCAACATATCCGGCACGTCCTTGTCCAAACTGTGTCCAGTCAGAACCATCCCTAAATTCCAGGTGTCCATGTCAGTAGGTAAAGTGTTCACTTGAACACTGGCGCTGATGCCACCCGTCTTGAGCTTGATCTCATCCTCCAATGACGCCATGGATCGCGACTTGGTGCCAAGGTTTGTTAGTGACTCCGCGAATAATGGAAGATAAGGGTGAAGATCTTGTGGCAAATCTTGTAGTGCAGCTAGCGCTCGGAAATATGTTAGTCCATTTGTATGTGTAATGCGCCATTGAACCGGAACATCAGCTGTAGTTGTGGTATGCTGTAACTCATCCCTGGCGAACTCTGGTGGAATATCTTTCACGTGTAGAGTGGGAAGACATGATAGATCTTCCTTTTCCTCCTGCTTCGCCAGAAGGGCCAGGCCGACCTCATACGCCTCTTTCTTCTCTTTGTCCGTCAAATTCGCAATCCGACTATTCAATCTCTGTTCCTCCTCTGACCTCAAGTCCTCGCCAAAAGTCTCTGAAGGGACCATTGAGAACACAAAGGAAGGCTTTTCTCCAAGTAAATACTTCTCCAAGAATGACTCCAAAAACCTAGGCTTCTTTAAATCCTCTTGGAATCGCGTGATTACCGAATTCCACTCCAGCATCTCGAGAGGATCTACCGCATTGAGCCACCCAGGGGTCACGCTATATAGCAAATTCATTCCGAAATTTGCGACCTTATGTTTCCGTGACAGTTCAGTCTGGTGCAGAATAGCCTGGACGCGATTTAAATCCAAACCCTCATCATACGTCTTCTGGATCACGGAGCGAATTGTATCCTCTACTGCGGACAGATTCTCCTTCGTCACGCCCTGCAGGCCGACAGAAAATATGTTCACAGGCGAACTGGTGTCAAGACCTGTGTTTGGAGAGTACTCAGTTCCTAAATCAGACTCAATAAGAGCCTGGTACAATGGCGAAGCATGACCGTCAGTTAATAGTGACGTGACTACCCGAAGACAGAGTCCTTCGTATACATCATCTGTCGGACCCATAAACCATGTTACGGACGTTTTGTATTGACGAGCCGGATCCGCTAGGGGATCAATCGGGCCCTCCTCGACAACCCTCTTTGTCTCATTTAAGGCAATTGGATACTTTATATCTAGCTCACTGCTCGTAGGTTCGAACTTCGAGAAGGTGCTGTCTATGTGTTGAAGATGCTCTTCTAGGGGGAAGTTGCCGTACGTGAATACTTTCGAATTAGATGGGTGATAATTTTTGGCGTGGAATTCCCGTAATTGATTATATGTAAGGTTAGTGATCTTTGCCGGGTCACCACCACTATTGTTGAGACTCGGGTAGATTGATTCCTGGAAGCGAATATAGTAGAGATATGAAGAATCAGACTAGTTGTTTTTTACCCGTCAGCTTACAATATGCAGCATGATTATAGTCGCAAAGATCTTCTTACCATTTGACCTTTCATTTCATTGTAAACTACGCCTTTGAATGTAAGCGGTGAAGTCGGATCTAAGCAGCTATTAACAACTCTGCTGGACACAAAATCCAAAATGCAGAATACCTTTGGGATCAGCATGCTCCAACCGCCATCCTTCCTGCGTGAAGTCGAGTTGGCGTAATAAAGGATGCAGCGTTGCGTCCAAATACACATCGCGCAGATTCGCAAAATCCACTTGGTTTGTCGTGGCAAATGGGTAGAATGTGTAGTCACTCGCTATTATCCGATTAGCATATTCACCGTGGTATGCGCATAACGCCAATGTTTACGCACCCGTCATGGCGTTCATAAAATTAGACAATGATCTATTCAGCATCTTGAAAAACGGGTCTCGAACGGGATACTTTTCTGATCCACACAATGTAGTATGCTATATCCATTACTATCAGCTAATACATTAGATTTGTGCTTGCTCATAATGCATACCTCCAATATGTGAGGCACCCCAGTCGCATCCGGCGGATTGGTCTTGAACGCGATTGAAAACACGTTATTCTTGTCATCCCTCGCGACGTGCAAATGTTCCGCTCCAGTCTTGTCATGCTGCAAATGCACAGCTAGTAGCTCTAGCTCCGGAATTTGCTTCGTCCGCTGAACAGTGTACCCATGCACTCTCGTACCTGGTGCGTACTGGTTCTCGATACTGGAAAGCGTAGCGAACGACCGCGGTAACTTAGCCCGAGCGAGTAACTGCTTTGATCTGGCCACACCATAGAAATGGTGCCGCAACAGTTGAGACGCCATTATATAGCGATCTGTCTGCCAGGCTTATTATTTGGGCAGATATATATATCGTGGTTCTGTTCCGCGCTTAACTTAAAAAGTCATCGGAAAAAGTCAAATCTCGCATATCCACTTCTGCGGCTGCACCCAAATTAATCTCCACGCAATAGTTCATTAAGCTGCGCCAATTTTGGTAAGCTTTGTACCACCAAATGCCCTAGCCCTTAATTGCAAGTCGAATTTTACTCTTTACGAACCAAATGTCAGATCAGACGAGCGACGCGATTATGTCTGCGCATTAGTTACGGGGAAGGCTAACAATATAATTTTCATTCTCAGATATAGCTACAGAAGAAATGGCGATGCATATTATTATCAACAATAACGTTGCATGAGCGGTCGAGGTAGGTCAGCGAACCGTTGAAGTTGTTCGAATTCCATTAGACATAGACATTAACCTTCGTAAATTACTCGATCTATCAATAAAACAAGTAACGATTGGACTAGCCAGGAAATTCTACTCTATTCTCCAAAGAGACCCATGATAGTTGGCATAACTTTTATTGTGCTAAACTGAAGTAGAACGGCGGGTACAGAGGATCGCCAGAAAAACCCAGTATTGTTACAAATTTACGAGCGTGATTTCATTAAGAGACAGCTCGCACAAAAGCAGACGCGAAACGTCTACGCCAGCTGTACACACTGCTTAGACCAGCAATACTCAACAGTATGCTCGTCTGGTCGCATTGCAGCAAAAGGCTAGTACGACCGCTTCCAACTAATGAGGTAGCTTGTGCATTTCTACGACGAACGCGAGTATGGCAATGCGAGCCACGAAGACACAATTCTGACACGACCGACGTTGCGGAGTCTGGGAAGAAGGACGAAAAATCGTTTTATGTTACTACTCCTATTTTCTATGTCAATGCTGGTGAGTGGCTATGTTAATTGTCAGGTGTGCACATGCGCTCAGAGATGAATTATTATAGCACCTCACTTGGGACACCTGTATTCTATGGTCTTAGCAGATACTTTCAAACGATGGCAGCAATTCATGGGAAGGGACGCCTATTTATTAACCGGCACGGACGAGCATGGCATGAAGGTTTGTTGACGTTCAGATCGGTAGACAAGGAATTACCTAACAGATTTTCGTGTTCTAGGTCCAACAGGCTGCAAACAAAATCGAGAAACCTGTGAAGCAATTCTGCGATGAAACTTCGGAGCTATTTAAGGTATGAGAACTTATCCGTTGTGCCAGCGGCGATCTAGGGACTGAGAGAACTTGCCGGCTAGAAACTTGCGACTGTGGCACACATATCCAACGACAGATTTATCCGGACTACGGACGAGGACCACCGTGAAGCGGTTCATAAATTATGGAATAGATTGGTAGAACGAGGATATATTTACAAGGGCAAGCACGAAGGCTGGTACTCTGTCAGTGATGAAACGTTTTATCCCGAGAGTCAGCTCAGCAGAGTCTTTGACCAATCCAGCGGAGTTACGAAGGTGTACTCGAGCGAGACGGGAAAAGAAGTCGAATGGACTTCGGAAGAAAATTTTTTTTTTGCATTGTCACGGATGAGAGAACCGTTACTCGAATTCTATAATAGCCGGCTAGAGAGTAAGTTCGTTCACCCGTATGGTCAGTTTAAGACCGTAGTCGATTCTGTAGAAAATGGACTGTCGGATTTAAGCATTTCCCGACCATCTAGTCGGTTTACGTGGGGAATTCCTGTGCCTGGGGATGAAAGTCAGACAATTTATGTCTGGCTCGACGCTCTCACCAACTACCTGACTGCCGCTGGATACGGTACGTCAACAGCAGCCGAATTTGAGGAGACCATATGGCCGACGGACGTACATGTTGTCGGAAAGGATATTACGAGATTCCATTGCATTTACTGGCCAGCATTTTTATTGGCTGCAGGGCTTCCTCTTCCAAAGCATGTCCTGGTTCATTCACACTGGCTGATGAATGGTATGAAAATGTCCAAGTCAGGCGGAAACATTGTGGATCCGCTGGCGGTTATGTCAGTAGCCGGTGTCGATAGCGTTCGCTACTATCTTTTACGGCATAATATCTTAGAAGGCGATGGCGATTTCGATACGGAAAAAGTGTTAGAACGAAGGCAGGCTGATTTGGTCTTCAAATACAGCAACTTAGTGAGCAGGACGTGCTCGAAATCATTTTCAATTGAACTGGCACTGTCTCACCATTTGAAAGGTTATCCAGTACCTAGCACGCGACAAGAAAAATTTTTGGCGTTTCAAACTGAAATGATGAACGAGGCCAATAGTCTAGTGGACAGAGTCGCAAAACATATGAACAATTTCAATCCGACAGGTTCTTTGAGCGAGATCTGGGATGTGCTGAAAAAGGTAATTACTTTACATTGTTATTCTTGTCGTGGCGGGCAAATAACGCAGTGTAGGCAAATCAATACGTCGACTACGCAACACCATGGAACACAGATGCCGGCAATATTAGCCCGACCATTTTTGTAATGGCGGAGATGTGCAGAATTATCTCCATTGTGCTGCAGCCATTCTTACCTACCTATTCCAGCAAAGCTCTCGACAAGTTGAGCGTCCTACCAGCATGTCGTTCAATCGAATATGCCAAATTCGAAGCCGATATGACGTATGGAAAGGATGCTAATCTACCTAACCGTGGACATGTGGTTGAGCGCCTCAACTAACTAACATTACGCGGCATTGATTTTTGTAAATAGATCCTCTATGTACTTTTGTAATTGACGTGCATTGTATAAAGATTATTATTATTTTTCATAGAAAATTTCGGAGACAATTAATGCAACCTTGGGTTATCCGTCCGAGGTCATCACTTGCGTAGTATGCCAGATATTATTTACTAAAATTAATGTCGTCATTTAATGCGAGTTCACTCCTTTGGGTGGTCTCATAATTGCATACAGGACCCAAAGCCTATATGCTAAATAATTGCTTCACCCGAGTGACGCGGCGAACTCAACTCAACTCGGACTTCGGCCCAAATCCGAGCGAATACGAAGGACGCAATCGGCAACGAAGACCAGGAATGCTAACTCCTTTAACCACCATTCTAATTTGTGATTATAATAAGTAACGGCCTCACAAACCAAAGATGGACTAAACATTTTGGCGGTGCAAGTTCGATATTAGAGAGATTGGTGTGTGATATTGATTGAAAGAAGCTGCCGCCACGAGCCGCTTCGCCGACTCGTATTCGGCTCCTCCCGGAGCACCACAGTCGGCTCGGATCCGCGTCTCGTGGGTAGATCGCGGGAATAAAGGCGTAAGGCAGGAATAGAAAGAAAGCAGAAACTAGTCGAATTAAATATGGTCTGTCTCTACATTGAGCGAATAAAATGTGGGGACAAATTTAGTGTCGAGGGGTCATTAAAGGCACACTGGGCCCGAGAACGACACGAACACAAAGGGACTCGGCTCGTATCGCGTGTTCGGCCCACCACCATCACCAAAATAAAACCGTGTAGTCTGCTACCTTCCTTGCTCCACAACCATTGCTCCGCACAACACCCGCGTCTTCTCTTCTTTCATTGTCGTCACAATGGGTATACTCTCTGGTGACTCACTGGCGGGTCTCGTCCAAATTCCGTCTTGGCACGTCATTCTCGCCGGCCTGACGGCGTTCGTCGTTGTTGCCATAGTCGTTAATGTTCTCGCCCAGATTCTCTTCCGCGACCCTAACCAACCGCCAGTTGTATTTCACTGGATACCCGTTCTCGGCTCCGCCGTCTCGTACGGTATGGATCCCTACAAGTTCTTTGAGGACAACCGCAAGAAATTTGGCGACGTCTTCACCTTCGTCCTTCTCGGGCGTAAAATGACTGTCGCGCTCGGTCCAAAGGGTAATGACTTCATCCTAAACGCCAAATTGAGCGACGTGTCTGCCGAGGATGCATACCATCATCTTACGACTCCTGTCTTCGGTAAGGGCGTCGTCTACGACTGCCCCAACCATAGACTCATGGAGCAGAAGAAATTCGCGAAGAGCGCTCTAACTGTTCAGGCCTTCCGAACGTATGTGCCGGCTATTGTCGAGGAGGCCCGCAAGTACTGGCTCAAATCTCCTCAATTCTTTGGCGGAGATTCTAATCGCGTCTCTGGCAACGCTCATCTTCTGACAGCTATGCCTGAGCTCACAATCTTTACGGCCTCACGCACCCTCCAGGGCAAACAAATTCGAGCCAAATTCGACGAGTCTTTCGCTGACCTTTACCACGACCTCGACAGAGGATTCACTCCTCTGCATTTTGTCTTCCCTAACATTCCTATACCAGCCACGTTCCGTCGGGATGCTGCGCAGAAAAAAGTTTCCGACACCTACATGGAGTTGATTCGTGAACGCCGACAAAGCGGCGACTTCTCAGAAATGGACATCATCAATACGTTTTTGAAGGAAGCCATATACAAAGACGGTGTCCGCATGACTGATCGTGAGATTGCAAACATGCAGATTGGCATTCTTATGGGTGGCCAGCATACTTCCGCTGCGACCAGCACATGGGCTCTCCTCCATATTGGGGCTGACCCTAAGCTTCAGGAGGCTCTCTACCGAGAGCAGATTGAAGTGTGCGGCGAAGATCTTCCCGAGCTTACGTACGAGAATTTGCAGAGCATGCCTTTGCTGAATGCAACCATCCGGGAGACTCTCCGTATGCATATGCCTCTTCACTCACTCATGCGTAAAGTCCGAAATAACCTTACCATTGAAGGCACTCACTATGTTGTGCCAAAGGGGAACTACGTTATGGCTGCTCCCGGTGTTCCTATGATTGATAGCAATTATTTCACAGATCCAATGACTTTCCGGCCTTCTCGTTGGGACGAGGTTAAGAACGAGGTTAAGGTGGACGCCAACGCAGACAAAGCCACCATCTCGAAAGGCGCAAGCTCGCCTTATCTTCCATTCGGGGCTGGCCGACATCGTTGCATTGGTGAACAATTTGCGTTTGTTCAGCTTGGAACGATTTTGGCTATGTTTATCCGTGAATTTACATGGACTCTTCCCGAGGGCCGTGGTGTACCTAAGCCCGATTACACAGTTAGTAGATTTTTGATATAATGGTTCTCACGCAATTATGCTAAAGGTGTTACAGTCAATGGTCACTCTCCCTAGCGAGCCTACCAACATCATCTGGACTAGACGACAGATCGCAGAGAAAAAGTGAGAAGTTCACGGGATTTGTGTCGTGAGCATTCTTTTTTTGGTTTGAACTTTTGGTTTCCAACTCTTTTGCCGTAATATGCGCTTTTCTTCGGCCATGCAGTGGTTTTCAGGGATACAGTTATATTAGATCAGTCTCAGTCTTGCTTAACTTTCGAATTCCATTAATAATCTGTACTTTTATATGTCTTGGTTTGTTGGCTCTATTTAATCCTCTGCAGATATGATAGAATTGGTTTTCGTGTTACGTTAATCAAAAAGTTACACAATAATGATTGCAAATAAACTTAACTAACGTTTTGTGCTAAATACGCCGTTTCACTCTATATCATACATCCAAAACTATATACCGATAATAATATCTTACACAATATAGACACCTGATAAACAAGGATTCAATCAGTTCGTTTTGACGGCTTGCTGTATATCCTGCGGTAAGACCTTACAAACATCCAAAAAGAGAAGCCTGCCATTGACCATCCTGTGAATGTCTCAACAGCTAGTGCTTCAGCAATCAGACGCCAATTTCCCATCTCCCAAACCTGATATATGTTTCGATGATCAGGTAATGTTCGCCGAGCTAAATACCTGTAGAATATAAAGTCTACAGGCGTTATCACAATGCTAAGTATTGGTGAAAGTAAACTTCTACTAAAATCTTGCGTAAACACTTTGACGATCTGGCCATGGGAGCCAGTCGAAAAGCAAACCGAGTCCAAAATACGGTACAAAGATTCCGCGAGAATGCTACCAAATGCCATCAATGACGCAGTACCAATGAGTCGACTTGAATTCTCTCGCAGGAATGAATATGAATAAACGCCACGAAATGTACTGCTGCTAGGCAGTATGCGATCCGCAGGCTCAATTCGAAGGCGCTGAAGATTGTAGAACTCAAGTATCGGATAGGAACTGAGCCATGCCACTCCTCGTAAGCTGCTCTCTTTTGTTAGCTTACCTTGAGAGCCACATTAAATTTCTTTACGCACACTAAATCAACGGCAAAAACCAGACGACCAGCACTGGATCCTTCAGTCTGAAACATTTGCAAACTTTTCAGAGCCAAAATTCTGACGCCATCTCCAGCTAGTTCAACAGATCTGTACAACAAGTGTCCTGGTAATCCTGCGAACAGTTCCGTCACAGTGGGACAGTCCGTCCAAAACAATTTCATAAATTCAACATATGTCATATCGTCAGCCACTTTGTATGTACCGATTATGCCTTTAATACTTTGTACCGGCCACAACAGTACCGCGCAGGTTACTAGACTCCCGCACGAGATCAACCATGCCATCAACTCCATCAAATCTTGCTGCTCCGCACCAACGACATCCTGTAGTAATCGCTCTTTAGCCTTTACAAATACTTCACGCTGCGCTTGCTTAGCTCGTCGATAGCGCTTCCGTCCTTCGATCGCCAGATCATTCTGCTGATTTGAGGTGACGCTCGGAGGTGTACTTGGCTGAGCATATTCACGCCCCAAGGAAAGCCTCTGTATTCGTGGTGTAAGCATGTACGACTGTATTCCAAATATCCCGCTGTAAACACGACAGTAAATCCAAACGATTGTATTTGACCAGACTGAGCCTGTTGATTTCCATTTATGATGCTTAGACGGCACGAGGTGCCCTTTCGCGCGGCTCAACTTGGGAACAACTTCAATTCATCATCGAAAGTCCCAACCTTCGAAATTTTTTAGAACTTTTTTAGCAGCAGCAGTTAGATACATCCACCACTCGGCAATTTTCCCCCAGCTGGCCGGTTACCAAACAAGGGAAATATGGTTCCTGCCGCATCATCGGTGACCTTGAAGACAGCTTTCTCGCATACTGCTATTGAGCCATTTTTTACTGGCGGGTCTGCTTCGGTTTCCGAAGATCAGACATTGCTCGCAACTACTTACGGCGAAGATGTCATTATTACAGATCTCAGTACCGGCCAGCGGAAACACAAGATTAAAGGTGTACGTATCCGGTCGACCTATGCCATTGTTGAGGGCGGCGTCGGGCTAACATGCGTTTAAGGACACGGAACAAGTGACTGCAGTCGCTATTTCTCCGGACAGTAAATATGTCGTTATTTGCTCACGGTCATTACAAATGCGGATATTCCAGCTTCCAGAATGCAAACTAGTACGCTCGATCAAAGCACACGATGGTCCCGTTATTGTAATGCACATCGATGGCAGCTCAACGCTCGTGGCTACCGGCGGGGCGGATGGGGTAGTGAAAGTTTGGGATTTGGCTGGTGGATTCAACACTCATACGTTCAGAGGTCATACAGGTGTCATCAGCGCCGTCAGAATATTTGGTCAGAGAGGTGGCACCAGGTGGCAAGTTGCCTCTGGATCCGACGACTCGAAAGTGAGAATATGGGATTTGGTACAACGGAAATGTGTCGCTACATTGGAGGACGGACATGTCAGCGTCGTCCGAGGGCTCGATTTCAATAGTGACGGATCGCTGTTGATAAGTGGTGGTAGAGACAAAGTCGTCAATGTGTGGGATCTGAAAAATTACCATTTAAAGAAGACAATCTTAGTTTTCGAGGTTAGCTTTCTAAACTGAAGTTCAGACAGTCCATGTTCACTAACGTATGAAAAGTCTCTTGAGACTACAGGATTCCTGTCTCCCGGTACATTGACCGGCAAGACAACTGACCAGCTCATTTTCACTGGAGGCGAGAAAGGCTTAGTTAAGCTGTGGTCGATTGAATCTGGACAGGAGGTCACACCTGAACGACCAATTGTCCAAACTTCTGAGGAGGTCGGCGTTTCCGACATAATGTAAGTCACCGAGGGGTGAAAAAGACAGGGTTGTTTGCTAAATATATTAGATACTATCCTTCGTGGAATGACCTTATTGCCGTATTATCTGATCAGACCCTTGTCGAACACACCCTAACGTCTACGGACCTGCCAATTGTGAGGCGGCTTGCGGGTAACAATGGAGAGGTCATAGATATCGCTTATGTTGGTCCCGTCGACAGCGAAGGTATTCCCAAGTATCTGGCATTGGCAACAAACTCCCCAGAGATAAGAATAATCTCGCCGGCGACACAGTCTTCTGTTGTGCTCGCAGCTCACAAGGACATTGTCATTTGCATCGACGCTTCCATCGATGGCTTATGGCTAGCCTGTGCAGGGAAGGACAATACAGCCACAATCTGGCGGTGGACTGACTCCGGTATGGAAGATGCAGACGGGAACAAGCACGATGGGTTTCAACTCCATGCGACGTTTAAGGGACACCTGGGCTCTATTGGAGGTGTTGCACTTGCAAGACTGGTAACCCAGTCAGGGTATCCGAGGTTTTTGATTACTGGCTCGCAGGATTTGACGGTGAAGAAATGGGCGGTACCTAAGTCAGCTGATGAACCTGTCGAAGTCGCTAAGCCTGTCTTCACTAAGAAGGCTCACGAGAAGGATATTAATTCAGTAGATATCACGCCGAATGACGAGTTTTTCGCCACAGCGTCACAGGATCGTACGGTTAAGATATGGTCTGTGGAGGAGGGCGAGACTGTCGGGATTCTCCGTGGCCATAAGCGAGGTGTGTGGAGTGTCAAATTCTCTGTGTATGATAAGCTGGTTGTGACTGGAAGTGGGGATAAGACCGTCAAAGTCTGGAACATTAGGGATTACACCTGCGTGAAGACGTTCGAGGGCCACACGAACTCCGTATTGAAGGCTCTGTTTATTAGCAGTGGTGCTCAAATTGCTAGCGCTGGCGGTGATGGGCTTGTTAAGATCTGGGATGTCAAGACGGGTGAATGTAATGCAACGCTAGACAATCACGAGGACAAGGTTTGGTCCTTAGCTCATCGACCGGACGACAAGGTCTTTGCATCCGGCGGCGGGGACTCTGTTATCACATTTTGGGAAGATATAACTGCTGAAGAGCTCGCGCGGCAAGAGGAGGCTGATGCGGAGTTGGTGGAGAAAGAGCAGGAATTGTCAAATTATGTGTTCCGGAAGGAATGGAAAAATGCGATTCTGCTAGCGTTGTCATTGGATCATCCATTAAGATTACTAAACGTCTTCCGAGCAGTTATTGCGGAAAACGCAGATAACAGCTCCATTACGGGTCTCAGAGAGGTCGATGCGGTGTTGTCCTCGTTAGAATCTGGGCAGTTGCAACTGCTGCTGCGGCGAATCAGAGATTGGAATACAAATGCACGGACATCCAATGTCGCTCAACGAGTCTTGAACGTGCTTCTACAGTCGTATCCTCCGGAGAAATTTCTCAAAGTCGAAGACATCAAGAGAACGTTGGATGCGCTTGTTCCTTACAGCGAACGGCATTATACTAGAGCTAGCGAGTTATTGGAAGAGAGCTATGTTGTGGATTATGCGCTGCGTCAAATGGACGAAGTACTAATGACGAAGATCGATGAGATATGATAGAGTTGGAAAGGAGTTTGTACGATATTCGCAGAGTTGGGTCAAAAATTTCTATTTTGTAGAAATATTTTATACAAAATGCTTCGTGTAAGATAACTTCTATGATGCCAAACTTCAAAGGTTGTCTACAATCGCCCGTTGCTTTCTATTTCCGCCCTTTGCTCACATTGAACATGTTTATGCATTTCCGCTATTCTCTTTTCAAATGCTTCGATCATAATCTTGGTAACTGTTGGCGCAAAGGAAGCTGAGACTGTGTTATATATTGGATTTGAGAATGCAAACTTGAGATCGATGACCACTTTGGTACAGCCCGGAGTCGCAAGCGGACTAATTCTCCACCGAGTATACAACAGTTTGAATAGGGAATGCTTGTATGATTGCGCCTATAACTCTCAAAAATAATCAGTAACCGTCTCGTTCCATTCCGTCCGTCAATATCACATACTATGACAGTGTGCGGTTCTTCGCACTGTAACTCACTCTCGAAACTTTCCTCAAACTTCTGCCACCCGACTCGTAATGTGGCCCTTATAGGCTGATTCGTCCTTGAGTCTCTGCCAATCACAGTGGACCCAACGCAGTAAGGCACGAACTTACAATACGAGTCCACATCTGATATGACACTGTAGACATGTTTCACCGAATATGGGAGATTGCGTGAGAGGGAGTATGTCTGTGCAGACGATGCGCTGTCGTTGGACAAAAACGTAAAAAAATGCCGACGAGAGCCTTCTAAATGTCGCGGTGCAATGCACCGTAACATGGCGTACTTTAAATAGATCGGAAGATGTTGGGAATATCTTTCGACAAATGTTAAACTATCAAGTGGGTTCTCGTTCCCGATGCGCGCGGCTCAAATGTCGCCAATTAAACATGGCGGAGAACAATAACTACTCTCTCAAGATTATGGAGATACTAATTACTCACATAGTTATACCTTACTAAATTCTCAATCTGCATGGTTAGGATTCTATTCGCTTTATATGCCGATAATGCTTGCATTTTGCTTTCATCATTTCTTGAAATTTGCGTCCAATTGTGGAATGGCTCGGTTCCATTTCTCTTTTGGCGAATGCGAGATCTGCGAATAGGTTGAAAGCGAGATGAGCGACAATCGCATCAAATTAAACCATTTCTCTGAATCCACCGGCTCCACGACTGAGCTATTGAATACGAGTGCAATGCAAGATAGTTCAGCTTCGGATATGACTCCTGAGCGGTAGGAACTCGTGTTCTGATTATGAAAAGGCTATTTTCTTTCTGAAGAATAATTCACCAGAACGGCAACTAGATATTTCCATGTTCTATTCTCAGTATTTGCAGCCAGAGGGCAGCTGGCCTAAGTTCATCATAAAATAAAATAATATTTTGGAGGAAACGAGGTTTGGTTTCGTAATTGTAGTATGAATTTGTCGACAGGGTAGCTAACAACTTAATATTATTAGGTACCCAAGATTGTCATACAATAGTTTAATGCAGATCGCGACTGTGGCTACTACCAAAGTGTGCCTCCATGACTATGCAGGCGCTGTATTCAGGGAGATCATCGCTTCAAGTGTTAACGAATTTTCCATACATGAGCCCAAATCAATTCCGCACATTAAGAACTATGGATCTACCACCATGACGAATCTCAACAAGTCCCTACCACTGCTGAAAAGTCGCTCGCAACAACTTCAGATGCTGGCAGCGGTAAGAAATCTCGAGCAGCCCTTGCCATTTGAGGGTACTCGCCTTTAGGGGCGTTCCACCACTCGAAGAGCCAGTTCTCGTTAGCCTTAGTATTTGCGAGGCTAATGATACAGTCATCAAAATACCGATCAATATCAGAAATATCCTTTGGCTGGCCCCTGGATCGTTTGCAAAAGCCGTACCTCTGTAGACAGATTGTGTCGGTTGATGACTAAGGGTCGAATAGTCATATCCTGCTAAACGTCGCCCTTTCTCCAACTGTCGTTCCATGAATCTAGCATCAATTCGCAGTGCTAGCTTTCCATTCTTTGTAATGTCTCCAGTTTACCCATTCTGGATATTTCGTCTTTAACCGGATCCTTGAGACCCTGGTAAAACTGGCCAGTAAATGCGGCTTCATTTCGAAGCTAATTTGGCCGCCAAGGTCGAGAATTCCGCAATATATGCAGAGACTGAAGTACGTAGACGCAGACTATGAATTTTCGTACTTGCTGGATCAGGATCCCCAAACGTCTTGGCGAAACTCTTAATGAACGCGTCAAAATTTTCTGGCATATCGTCATTCGATAATGGAAAAAACTGCGCAAATTATAGAATTGAAGGGAATACATATGCAGGATCCAGTTAAGGACCGCAGCATAGGTAAGCCGGAGCGAATATTAAGTTTATAGTTATCTACCATCGATAACTTTAGCATTCGCGGCTTCGGTCAGTCGATAGAGCGGCTCTGAAGCCGTGCTACGAATACTGGACTACGTTCTTCGAAAGACTATTGCGTTCTGCCCGCCTTGTATCATATCATCTCTGGGAAGAGCTGCTGCTGACTTATACTATAAAAATATCTAGAGTCTATTGAGCAATCTCTATGTTTGATAACACGTCGAGGCCGCTGAATCTGTGGACGTGACGTCATTTTTTGTCCAGTCGCAATTATGGATGATCGTATACTACTCCGGAGCCCCGTTTCCACGTGCTTACTCAGTTTGCACTAACCAGTAGTTAGGTACCTAAGTGATAGTTAGAGAAGAATTAGCCTCTTGACTCAAGCTCCGTCACGGAGGGTGGAGTCCCAAAATAAAGTGACTTGGGACTGAGTCGGTTTCTTTGGACATCGGATGTTGCAAATCACACAATTAGCGTTGACGGCCCATGTCGGCGTGCCGCCAATCTTGACAGCGACTCCGGCATAACTAAGTGATCAAAGAGAGGTTTTGGTTTATCAGGATAGCTCACGCCTATTCTCATTGTACGAGGATCATCAAGATGGGCTTTGACAATCTCTGCGCGGATATCATCATCCTCGTATTTGACTACGTCAGTTTAGAGAACATCTTCTCTATGAGACGAGTCTGTCGTAAGTGTCGGATAGCTCACTCGCTATAATCTTCTACTTTGACTAATGAATGCCTTTATTAGGAAATTTTAATAACGTTGCAACGGATTACCTCCTGTGCAGACGTTCGGGCAGAGATTATATGAACGACCAGCTCATATCGCGACTTACTTTTGAAGAGCTCGCATGTAACAAAACGAGCAACGACGACGTCTCACAAGTCGCGGTTCGGCTGGCATCGTTGGCGACTAGTGCGGACAATACGAAATGTAATGTCGAAAGTTGCCGGAAGGCGATCTGTATTGCTCTGACTGTGTACAATGGTCGACGTTGGGTTTTGGATAACCTTAAGTGTGTAGCTGACGGTGTTGGTGCTTGGAAGGCTGACGCTATCATGGTACTGGCTTCATGGTTAGGATTGGAGAGTGTTGTCAGGAAGAGTCTGGCGGATGGCATGCAAGTTGACATGAGCCATGACCGTTTAGGGAGCGCCCTGTATGCCGCTGCGTTCAACGACGATGAATCTCTTGCGAGATTGCTCATTGCCAACGGCGCCGATGTGCGGAAAATAGAAGGTTCTTATGGCGATGCTCTACAGCTCGCGGCATATAAAGGATCCGAAAAGGTGGTACGACTTCTCTTGGCGGCAGACGTAGACATAAGAATATCTTCTCCTCCCGCGGCATACGGACTTTATGGAAGCCCGTTAGGAGCGGCAGCAGCTGCAGGACATGAAACGATTGTCCAGCTTTTTCTTCAGAGGAAGAGCACCAACCCAAATTTGAGGAATTCCTCAGGGAAAAGTCCATTATTTTTTTCGGCGAGAAGTGGAAGAACAGGAGTCGTCCATTTATTGTTAGGCCTTAAGTCGGTCAATCCAAACGCTTGTGATCGTGATTGTTCTACTCCTCTGTCGGCAGCGGTTATGGGATGCCATGAGCCTGTCATCAGGCTTCTCCTTGAGCGCGACGATATCCGCCCGGACTATAGTGGACCATGTGATCCGAGGCCGACACCATTGCAATGTGCTGCCCATTGGGGGTATACAAGCATTGTCAGACTTCTCTTGAATCGCCCTGACGTTGACCTGAAGGGATCCTGGATGGCATCATCCCCAATCGTTGGTGCAGCCAGGAACAAACACGTAGATGTGGTAGAGTTATTGCTTGAGAGAAAAGAGATTTACCCTCATAGTTCCGGCTTTAAAGCCAACCTTTTGGAGTGGGCGGTGTCCCTTGGGCTGACGAGAGTGGCCAAGTTATTATTGGAGTTACACCGAGCAGATCCGAATAGCCGATGTCGCAGCGGCGAGACTCCGCTCCACATGGCGGCGATCCATAATAGTGCGGATGTAGTAAAGTTGATGCTACAACGAGAAGAGACAGATCCAAATTGTGAGAATGCCAACGGCAAGACCCCGCTCATGACTGCTACAATATGGAACCATGTCGAGATCGCCCGTCTTCTTCTCGAAGATAGCAGGACAGTGCACGACAGGAGTGACCAACATGGCATGACGCCGTTGATGCATGCGTCCTGGAAGGGATATCTGGAGATCCTACGTCTAATCATCTTCAATATCTGCAATCCAAATTTGCAACAAGAGAGGTTTGGCTACACAGCACTTCATATAGCTGTCTTCGAGAGAGCTGCAGGTGCTGTCGAGCTTCTTCTCAGCCACGATGACATTGATCCAAACACTGAAGATAAAAAGGGAAATACTGCGTTACATCAGGCGATTAAGTCTAGGGAGAATCGAGTTATAGGGTTATTGCTTGATCGAGTAGATGTCGACCCGAACCGATACAACAGAGACCTTGTGACTCCGCTGTATAGAGCTACGGCAAGAGGGGACGCTTCTGCCGTTGATTTGTTACTTCACAGTAGTCGCAGGGTTGACACAAACTGTCGATGCACGACGGGAAGGTACACCCCATTGATGATTGCTGCTGAAAATGGACACCAAACGATTGTGTCTATGCTCTTGGATTCGAACCGAGTAGACGTGAACCTGCAGAGTCAAGACGGCTCTACGGCGTTGATTATGGCCGCTGACGGTGGTCACGATGCAGTTGCGAAGCTGCTGCTGGAAAAAGGGGCCCACGCAGACTCTCCCGACAATTTCGGGGAGACGCCTCTCTTCGCTGCCGCGTTAAACGGACATAATGGAGTGGTACAACTGTTGCTAAACCATGCAGATGTAAATCCGAATCAAACTGACATCAACGGACGAACGCCATTATCTATAGCTGCACGAAATGGGCATGAGGAAGTAGTTCGCTTGCTGCTACGGCATAGAGCCGTACAATTCGACCCCGAGTGCCAAACATCTCGGAAGTTATTAGCCAATATTGCCAAGCACGGGAACCTTCGCATTGTTCTACTGTTGTTGGATTCAATCGGGAAAGACAAGGATGGGCCGAGGTTAATTACGAGTTGCCTGTAGGGTCTAGCTCTCTATTTATTCTCTTGAAGGCATCCTGTCAACGTTGACTCATCTTCTGATACATAGTGCATTTAGCCAATCAAAATGGCGATTGGCACGTCGCATTGGATCTGCTTTTGGAGATCAGGGGCATTCTGTGAGATCCACATATTATTAGCAAAAATGTCAAAGATTTGTCACCCTTTTCGTAACTTAAAACTCTTTCCTAGGCAGATTGTCTGTTGGCGCCTATCATTGTTGCTGTCAGCGCTGAGTCATGCAGAGATTTATAATTCTAGAGAACCGAGCGCAGGGTGTATTTAATTGCGTAGCAATAAATGCAGCTCCGGTTGGCAGACTAAAGATTAAGTTAACTGAACGTTGATTATGTCTAGTTCTCGGACAACTGCAACTGTTCGGCGTTCTGCGCCCGAAGAGATACGCTGAACGTGGCGAACTACATTTCCTTGCTCGCAGGGTACTTTATGTCCGTTAACCACGTATACAAGCTAACACCCCGACCGCAAGCCGTCAACGGAGATGACTAATGTCCCCGATCAGCACTACACCGGTCACTCATTAGAGGGATGCACCCATAATTGCATTATGCAGCGGAGTGTCAACCGAATTCGGAAGTTCGGGTTAGGGTCAAGTCACAATCTACTTTAACGCGTACTCACGATTAGATGGTGAATGCTGACTTGATAGCCATTATGTCTCCAAGTCCGGACTGAATACACCTAGGATTCAGTCAGCTAGAGAAACGACTAATAGAGAGTTAAGATAATTGCCACTTTTTGAGTTTTGTAGCTATAAAATGAGGAATCTGTCCTAACTGTCGAGCCAAGCGCATCCGTCGAAGATATAGATAGGCTCATGAGAAAAGGAGGTTAGGTCAACAGTGACACTGGGTCGCATGTCGCACCTAACCTTATGAGCCGCATCATAACTAATTTATGATGACAGGGTGACACGTTTGCTTACATCCAAGACCAAGAGCTGTGTACATTTGTGACCGGCCCAATTACCGTTTTGCTCATTTCACGCATGGCGGTATTGTCGAGGGGAGCATACATAGCCGTTTTTACTCTTTCTTTTCTTTACAGCACCCTTTAAGCAGCTGAATAATTTCGGTATATAGCCATATGTGCTGTACAGAAGTATGTCTCGTCGGCCTCACAAGAAGTCCAGAAATGGGTGTCTCGAATGCAAAAGACGGCACATGAGGGTAAGTCCGCTCGTCTTACTCAACCCTTGAACCTCAGGACTGACTACCTCCTGAAGTGCGACAAAAATCACCCCATATGCGTGAACTGTGGCGCGGCAGAGATACGGTGTTCATTTCTCGGCAGAGACTCGCCTTGCATCGTGCCAGCTCTTTCCTGTGGCCATTTACATGTAGCATCATCATCGGACACTGTCTCGACTGCTGCTTCAACACCGGCCCCAACACCATGGCACTACCATACCATGAGCAACCGGGAGCCACCTGATCCTTACAACGTAAACATGACTCATCTCGTGCTCTTCAACAACCTTTTCAGCAAAGAGTTTCGATCTTTCGAGGACTCAGGGCAACCAGACATCATGGCGACCTCCATCTACGTAAAACATGCTCTTACGACACCGTACCTAATGCATCAAATGCTCGCCGGATCAGCCTTGCAGCTAAGCGTCAGAAGCACGGAGTCTCGTAACTTTTACCGCGCATATGCCACAGGTTTACAAAACCGTGCTCTGTCACTCTTCAACGAAGGCAACCCGGTCCTGGAAGTGACTCCCGCTAATTGCGTTCAAATGTTCCTATTCTCGTCCTCGGTTGGTGTCCATCTACTGTGCGACACATTGCATTATCAAAGAGACAGTCTCGAAGGGTTCATCGATAGTTTCACGCATGGTCTAAGTGTTTATCGTGGTGTGCTGGCCGTCGTCGACCAGTGCTGGCACCTGCTAGGCGAGACGGAGCTGGGACCTAGTCTGAAAATGTCTCAAGTCCTCATGCAGCTGACGGATGCGAGTGGATCAGAATGTGCTGCACTCTGGGATCTGGTAAAAGCTGCAGATATAAGCCCATCCTCGCGAAAGGTGTATCGAGAGTCAGTATTGCATCTTCAACAGGTTTTCGATGTGCAGCGTGGAAACAAAGCTCGAGTGCCTTTGGTATTCAAATGGCCCATACTTGTTTCTCCCGACTACGTAGATTTGCTGCGTCAACGGCAGGCGGAAGCCCTTATAATCCTAGCACACTATGCTGTGCTATTGCATCGTGGCCGGGAGTTGTGGCTGATCGGTGATGGTGGTCGGTTCCTAATTGAGTCCATTTGTGGAAACCTGGGCTCCAATTGGCAAGAATGGTTGAAGTTTCCAAAAGCAGCTCTTCGAGAGGACTTGACTGCTTGAAAGCCAGAGTTTACGCATCACGGCCATTTTCTGGGTCCGAAGCCTTTCTTTGATAAATTGTCATGGAACACGAGTGGCGTGAAATTCGTAGAAAGACGGCACAGGTTTCGTAAATGCCCGAAATCATATATATCGACACTGGAACTGTGAAGGTAGTCCAAATATCTGTAGATAGAACGTTACATGATGTCTCTTGTCAAAAACAGAGCAATTGTAACTTTTTGAACAGCTTAAAACATTGCCAGATCCACAGACATCTGTAATGATAATATACGTGGGTGACCAGTTTTCACTGGATCCCGAGGTCGATCGAACGTTTCTAAACCGGGTGGTAGCGAGCCATCATCAGTGGCAACGGTGCTCTCTTTACGCGTTGGAAATGTCCAATTCATTTCCTTTATAATAGCGGGGAGGATGGAGGAGATTTGTATTCGCAGCATAAGGTCACAGGATCAAACAACTTAATTTTTCTAATCATACAATTTCAGTCCATTCTAGATGTAGATAATAAGCGCAATAATACTTTGCAACGGGCCAAATTCCAGCTGTACCTAGGATAAAATAATCATACCAGCTGCAACCAGCACCGTACAAGCCCTCCCTACGTGTAGCTCGCTGGCAGTTTATGACGCAATATAACTCCCAAGATATTTGCTCGCGATCGACATAGACATAGTTTCTGTCGAGTCCATGGCTCGTCGGGTTCTGCGCAGATTAAGGTTCAGGGGCTCGGCCCTCGACTCATTTCCACAAGCGCATGCCCATCCGCACCACTATCGCCTCGACTAGGCCGCAATTTGTCCGGGAACCAAACAAAGAAAATCACCTGCACAGTCCACATGGGCACAGCATCGAAGATGTACATTGGCCACTCATGTGATAGCAAATACCCATCCAACCCCATGATATACTCAATGATACGATAGCACGATCTTACGATAATCAACCCACTGCAGGCGTAGAGCATCTTCAATCCTTGTCTCCACGGGACATTTGGCCTCAACTCGGACTCCTTGGCGATTTCTCTCCGCATCTTCATGTGGAATAATAACGCAGCAGCGACGAAGAATCCAAAACCGACCAACTGGATAAACAGGCCCACGATGACGATATATTTCCCCAATTCTTGAGTATCCGCGTGTGTCGTGAACCCGCCACCGATCCCCTGCACGTTTAGCGCTAGGAGATCGGATGAAATGAATAACTTGCTCATCCAGGAGGGGCGGACGATGGAGAAGCGCTCGCCGTGCACGCTGCGAACGAGACGTCCGAGCACCATGTAGATGGAGGCTGCGTAGAAGACTGGCGCGAGGAGGATGAAACTGCTTTGAACTGCGTAGGGCGCGATCTGATCGGTGTGGTAGTGAGCAAATACGCGGGCTGGGTAGCCAATCATTTGAACTGCGTAAGAGAAGGCGGTTAGCAAGAATAAATGCATGTTTTCAGGTAAATCAAACCCTGTTGCCGGATCGCTGGCTGGGGTAGAGCAAAGACATGGGGGAACACAACATACACAATCCACCAACAGCAAAGGCAGTGCAGAACCAGGACCGTGTCTTAACCATGCGCCAGCAGTGGGCGCTGGTAACGCCCGTGAATAGCAGAATGAATATAATTGCAGCCGGAATTGAAGGAAGGTATTTCCAGAGGTAGATATCTGTTCCATCAACAGGCTCGAGTATGACCATGTTGTGTTTACGTTGATGTGGCAGACAAAACTGTGGTCAAAGTAGGACTTCGAGACTTACAGACTATCCAGATTGATTGATCTGATTACTCGAGGGTAAATTATCTCACTGAAAGTCAGATTACTTGAGCGTAGAGGAAAACCTAGTACTAAGTTAGCAGATGCTTCAAGTCGAGAGAAAATAGAGAGTATATATGTACGTGTGACCGCGCACCGAACGACTGACTTTGAAAGCAGCCTCAATCAGCAGATCCACGACTGGCATGATACTGAAAAGTCTGTACATAGTAAGTAAAGCTTAATTTAGAAAATCGATTCTTAATCAACATCCCAATCTAGTGTACATGTATTCACTAGTTTTGGGTTTAGTGTACACGTATACCAACAAGGTTTATCCGGCGATGTTCTGAGAGGGTGTAGTATTGACATTTAGGTCTCCAATGTCGATGGCACTTACCACGGATGTAAGCTGTACAGACCAAGCAACCTTCCCCCGTTTAACAATATAAACTGTGGGCATAGCAAGTAAAGCAAAATTTAGAGGATCGATTCTTAATCAACATCCTACACAATTTATCAGAACCTACCGTAAGGCATAGGGATTATGCAAATTGATTACTGGACAACTGAACCACGCCCTGCCAGGTAATGTATCAAGTGATGAGATAAGAAAACGAGATATGCCGTTCAGGGGTAGTTAGATATTGTTTACGCGTATACGCCAGTTTTGGGTTTAGTGTACGCGTACACTAACGCAGGGAAGGAATGTGACCCTTACCCTCGAGCGGAGATGTGACCGACTCAACGTTGAACTCTAAACTATTTAACCTCTTTAGGCGCGAAGACCCCCTTGCCATTGCTTACAAATCCTTTGCGGTGGGACTTCCGTTGTCAGAAAGCGTCGAGGAAGCAAGGTGACGCGTCGAAGCGAAGCGTACCAGCTTTGATCTTGATGGGTGCTACGAAACTCATGAAGAATTTGTTGACGCTCTTCCTTTAAGGAACGACATGACAACCACGTGTTCGACGCTTCTGATCAATCATTGGGAATGACTGCAACTCTTTCGTCGACTTTTCTCATTGACAATGACATTTCCGTCGAAGAGTGCACGCAAAATGACGACCGTGACTTGCAAAAGCGGGCGGCTATACTTCTACGAAATAACCTGTTTGACAGTACTGGTTATTTCTTTCACGTGCGACGGGTCAATGTGAAATCTGACGGTCAACCCACCTTCACGTTGAGTTGTTCACGATCAACTGAAGCCAAAATTGAGCGAGATCCTTCGCAAATTCAACGTTTGTTGTTATGCCGGTGACGACTTGTTACATATCCCGGTGACTCAGTCCTATCGCCAACATTATGTCGTATTTTAGTCTCGAAAGATGTTTTTGACTGTCAGCGTCATTCGTATCACCATGTCTAAAGTGTACGAATCTGTAACGATAGTCTATCAACACATGTGTCATATGGAATCCATAAGTTCCATATGACCGACGAAGTGAGAAATTATATCAAATCCCAAAAACGTCTCACCCCACGTCAAATATACCAAAATATAGCCCTAATGGCAAACGAATCGGAATTTGAGAAGACTCACTTATGCACTATCACAAGGCAACAAGTGTTTAACTTCTGGCTTTCTATTACCAAAGTATGATTGGCCTTCACCACCCCTTGTTTTGCCAATAAGGACAAGTATGAACGTGCCAAAATGACAGAAGTCTTCGTGGACTCTACATTTGACACAAACAGACACGATTAATCATTCCAGCTTCGTCGCGTATTCCTCATTAAGGTTTGTCAGAAGGACTTTATGTTCTATAAAGGGTTTTAGAACTAGAGAAGAACAAACCAGCTTTAATCTGGATCTCTTTCCATCAACTGCAGGCACGTGACCCAGCAGTTGACAGGATGGCTCCACCGATCGGTCTCCATTAAAGAGCGCAATCAATATGCTCGCCGAATGCTTGCCGAAGTGAATTGTAGGTAAGGTGGCTTTCGGTTTTGGCATCGAACGACGAAGCCAGAGAATCTTACATTACGCGTTTTTTTTTCTCAGGATGCTGATCGCCCGCATTGGTGGCTAGAGGAGGCGCGACGCGACGCCAACCGAATGGAGCAGGCTTTTACCTTGATATTCTAAATGCAGAGCTGGCTGACGTAGTCAACCGCATCATCCTGACTACGTAGAGTTATTTCTATTCAGAAGCCTCAGTAATCAGGCTCAGCCTCAAATATATAAAATTATTAGAATTGATAGGGGACTGATAACAGCAGAAGTTGGCGTAAGGGGTTGGACGGTTTTATGAACGCGAATAGTTATTTATAACGTAAATATTAGAATATATACTATCATAATCGGGCATGGTGAAACGTTGGTAGGTGAGCCAGGACCGCGCTTACTCGTACTCTATCCTGATGTGGTGAGTTTGCTGACCACTAAACTCAGGGGAAGACCCTAAAATATCTCACTTCAGCCGCTTCAGCCGCGTGCGGCTGCAGGTGGCTGCAGGTGGCTAGCCGTTCGGTGTATTATATCCGAAGATTAATATCCCGCCTGCTTGAAGTGGGTTAGCTAGGAGGACATCTGTGGGATTGCCGGTCACCTTCGGATATTAAATTGGGAGCTACGAAAGCTGTACTTAACGCTGATTCGTGACGTCAATAACGATTCTGCTCACTATCTCACGCCTGAACGGCATCTGTATTTTGGTTTCATCCTATGAAGGTCCGCGTCAGTCTCACTCGACGGCTGAATTGATCGGCCCTGAGTTGGATCGGCAAATGACTCGTACGTAAACATTATGTAACAGACGGTTCTGACAAGGTGTATAAAACGATGGCTCGATTATCCGGCAAGTCTCCCTCCATCTTTGGAGTTAAATCCCTAGTAATCCCGGACAAGTCTGATTCACCTCGCTTTCTAACTACTATATAAACATCCACTAAGTAAGTACCGCTGTATTCTGCAGTAATTATTCCACCGAAAATGGCTCATATATAACTATAGTTGCTTTGCTGTTGATTCCACGATGATGAAGCCGATCATTTTGATTATGTCTCTCTTGGGCCTTGCGCTTGCTCAGTTTGGTCCTGGTTTCGACACCCCCAATAATTGCGTCGGACAGGGAGCAGGTTCCTGTCAGTTTACAATGATCATGGAGTTGTCAGGTGTGGTAGACCCATCATTTGCAGTTGCATTGTACGACCATGAATGCAATGTGATTGGGTTTATGGAAAATGTCTATGTTGGAACAGCAATCGATTCCCAGTTGCCCTATACTGTCGACGTCACGACTATTACGGAAGAACCTTATGGCGCAACATTTAATTATGCCGGTGGGTCATTCGGAACAGGCTTCACTACCTGGGCTACGTGGACATGCAGCGACGGAGTCAGCCAGGGCTTCAGGGCTGCATTCCAGTGCCCAGGATTTTAATTAATATGGCACCCTGTTTTGAGACAAATGGCGCTGTCAAAATTGAAGTTGTCTGCGAGACCAAGAACGGCAGTGAATATTGTCGATAATTAGGGAGTGCTTTAGCCGGAATCGGCAATGTCTTGGTGTGAAATTCTCTTTTGTCGCTTCTGCCGCTCCATTCGTTTGTGTCGTGTTGCCATCCTCTATTCGCTATTCTTTGTCTTTTGTTAGCTAGTTACTTGTTGTTCACCCTTTGAAGGGCTCGTACACAGGGCTTAGAAATATAAAAGCCGTCACCAAATTGAAAATCAGAGTTTTCACTATAATGTGGCCTGCGTTTCAGGGGACTGAAACCTAAGCAAATGCCATTATTGCATCGCAATTCTCATTACTGGGGTTTTCAATTGCGGCTTGAAAGGCAGGAAGAGCAATACCCTGGTGATAACAGGCTCGTAAGACGAGTTGACGTTGTCGTTGCGGGACGTCATCTAAGTGGACCATCTACTGGGCTGTGCAGGCAAGAATGCCATGCAACAAGAATGCATGTTGATATGAAAGATCAGGTACAACGTCTAGCCAGATTCTCTCGGTCTGGTCATCGGTTGCAAAGCTCTTGTAGGCCGATGAAAAATAATTTTCCCTGATCAAGAAATCCGCTGAATCCAAGTTATACTTCTGAATTGTTTATATTCGTCGAGTGCAGTGGATTTACAAAAATATTCTCCTCGCATTTGTGCGCTGATTTTTCTAGTAGTTGCTTGTTGGACACACCTTTCCCGTTATAACGAGCTCTCGACATCTTGGTGAAGTACATCAGCATATTTCCTCGGAAAAACATCTGCAACGGAACAGAACTCCAGTCATCGCTTGAACGTCCTTTACTCCCATGCTCTGCTGGCCAGTGGTTCTGCATGCGCTTTGTAGAGACGCGGAGATAATTGCAGCCAGGAAATTCGCATTGCCATCCTTGTTCAACGGGCAAAACTACATATTTTTTTTGTCAGTGTAGAGTAAGGTATATTAATAAGCGAGACTTGAATGTAGTGTATCAACGCGGAACCTCAAACGCAGATGGTGTAAGTAACTTCTGACCGAATGAATAGTCGAACCAACCCTTCAGTGTTGCTAAGCACCAGAAACAGCGAGACGTCTTTGAAGATTTGAACCCAGCGGTTCTGTGGGCATCTTCTGAAGGGACGGTGACAGTGGCTGAAGTCATCGGTCGGAAGTTAATGGTCAGACCGCTGCCAAAGTGCATATGCCCCGATTGGGATGGCCTTGCCAGGCGTGGGACTAAGGAATCAACGTAAGCTAACGTCGTACAAGACCGCACTAACGGGTCTACTTATTTTTGGCTTACTCCAGTATGGCCCCAGAGTGTGATGAATACGCATTTATAATCACTCTCTGTCTTAATGATTATAGCGTTATTCAACAACTGTTTAACAAATTATACTTGATTTCGCTTATACACCGTTCTGGTCCCTTTACCCTCCATATTTTCAACACTATTCCAAGCAGAATTTCACACACACTCTAAGTCATAGTGGCAGAAGTGAGCACCATATTCGATAGTACTAACGCCGCTACCAGCATTATTGTTACTTTCATACTACTCGGCTTTCTCTGAATACCAGCGGATGTGGCACTGGGGCTAGGTGCAGACACGGACCCATTAACCCACAGTCCATTACTTTGGCAAAGGGTATTTTGACCCGGCTGTACTTCCGCGCAATAAGTCACATTGACACTTTGCGCATTAAGGACAGTGCAACACTCTATCCCAGACACAGGGGATGTGCCACTGGGTGCAGGAACGGACCCATTAACCCACAGTCCATTACTTTGGCACATGAAACTTTGACCCTGCTGTATGTCCGCGCAATAATTCACAGTGACATTTTGCGCATTAGCGACAATGCAACACAATGTCCCATTCATAGTAATCCCCTAGGTAAGGTATGATTATGCTGATGACAATCCCGAGTCGGATGGCGGCACTGAAGTGTTGCTCAATATATGGCCGGATAACTCGCACGAATACTCAGTTTGATTTTATCGCTGAGAAATTATTGTATTCACTTACAGTCTTAATCAATCCGCTCTGAGTTTGTCTCAACAGTAAGCTGCCGACGATTATCGATCGATCAATTTGCCGAGATCAAAATGATCACACTTCCAAGAAATGCAGTAGTATATAACGTCGACAACCACAAAACTTATTCCAGTATTAGAATACGCTCACTACCGGCTCTAGTAATGACTAACGCTCTACCCTTAGCTGGTAACTATTGAGTAATTGTTCAAAACTGATGATAACGTGTAATAATAGAATAACATTTGGACGTGAGGCGAACAAGCCACGGCCATTTAAGGCAGGATCGCAACACGACCGAGGCGGGCTTATCTTACGATTAAAGGCTTGCACTGCCCTCGAGACAGGACTACTGTCATCTTGATTGTCGACTTTGGAAATGCGGCGCGGCGGAAATGGTACAACAAAGAAAATTTAATTTCATGTTCAACACGGCACTCCGTCAACTGTGGCGTTCATCTTATGCATTAGTCGATTCTGCGGTCGTCAAAATCCCTCGTAAGTCGTATCACGTCAGGTTGCATGGTATATAAATCTGCCTGAGCACGGCTCCCACTGAGTTTTAAAGTTACTTAATTGCCTAAACTCAATTGGTCCGGACCTGTTGTAGTGCTTGGTTTGATCCTATCTCTCTATGATAAGCCATTGCGTGAACTGCTGCGCGCTTAGGCCGACAAACCCGCTCCTGCCATACATCGGAGCTGTCAATTTGCGCCCTCCTCATTTAATAACTTAACTCAATTAGATATAAAATATGGATCATGGGGCCAAACCACTTCTGACTGCGACTGTCCCATCCACAACAATGAGTTGCAAGAAAACGGGGTTAGGGCGAGTGACATGTCCAAGCGGTTCAGTGTAGTGCAGGTTAGTCCTAACCGTGTCTTGCCGGTAGTCACTGTGTATCCGGTCAACTACAGGAATGTCCGCCTTCCTCATCCATATGCGTTCCAACCAACTAGCCGTTCATCTCTAGTACTAGAGCGGTTTCGGACATATGAAGGGGGTATTATTGTACTAAATCACTGGAACGACGCATTGAGCATATTAATGCACGTATCTATTGAGGACGCTCATTAACGACGCTACTACTATTGGCAAAACAGGCTACCTGCAAACGGGATTTCGAGAAAATACTAGCTGACGACGAATAACATACGCAAGCTTGCTCCATACCACAATCAACATGGACGAACAACATATCACATCGTTCTGATCATTATCGGGGCCTTTCAAAAGACATTAATGGTTAGCGATGAGGGAATATGTCGGGAATTCCGAAAAATTGAGTGTCATTTGCCGAACTAAGTCAAAACAGGAGCGCTAAGGGCAAATATTGTGCGGTGCAAGATGCTCAGCAGTTAGTTAGCACTGGCAGTTATTGTCACTCCAGCAATCATCAAGCTTCCATGCAAAGCGAACATGGTGCGGGCGTAGACACTATCGGACACTTTGTCTGCTGTATGAGCTCAATCCCGATATCAATGCGAGACTAGCTCTTCTCGCATTGACTCGAATGATAATAACACTAGCATGCAGCTAGGACTGTTATGCATGTTAAAAAGTGGGTCATATCTGTAGCTGTAATAACTTCCAGAGAATCAGGTGGCACCATGTCGACCAATAGATTCTCTTGCTAAAAAATGATATGCGGCGACGAGTTTGCCTTTTTGTTGGAAGAAATGGATGACTGCCTTTTTTGGCCGGCATTAGGTAATGAAGTATTAAACATATTAAAAGTCAAAATGCGGAATATAGATATCCGTCTTTTGTGGCTTGAACTCAATTGGCAGTTGACCGAACTCTAAATTTGTGACGTGAGACACGTTATGCGATGTGAGTTCCATCTTTGTAAATTTGTTGGCGAACAAAAAAAGCTGGCATTTGGCCACCGAGAGAAGAAAAGACGACAACGGCATCGAAGAAGCGAACGATAGGACGACATCCGAGAAGAAAACGAGAGGAGAACAAGAGAGCAAAAATCATTCAACCAAATCCAGGTAATTCAGGGTAAGCCACCTCGGGCTACAAGAGGCTCAGCCTGGCGGCTAGGTGACTCCCTAACCTTGCGCCACACAGAATGGTCTGACAACATGCACCATTTCAGGTTTTCGCCTTGCATGCTACTCTTAGTCAAGAAAACAATGAAGTTAGTTTGTTCGCATTACAATATAAATTGGGGCAAATATCAAAATCCCCCAATCAAACGTGTCACCGACAAGGTATCCAATGACGTTTAGGGTGTTCTAACAGCTTAACTTACCCAAATAACTTAAGTTTGATAACTTTTGGGGCTAAGCCTTATCCGGTTAGTTAAAAAGAGCTTTGCCCGTCACGTCCCATTATATTGGTTGCTCCCGACGACGCATACTTAAACGGTCGCTTATGGCTGGAGAACCAACCTGTCGCTCAATTTCGTGTTCGTGCATTCTTGGCAACAATGCAAAATTAGCTCGGATTTCACACAGGGTTCAGTGTTTCCTTGGCTTAAATCACTTATTGACGGATATGTTCTAGCGTTGGTATATAATCAGACGAACTGCCTTCAGTGAGACACAACAGGTCAGTCATGTGGGAAAATTGGAAAAGTTTTGATTTATCACAAGAATGGTTTACAGGAAACTCCTCACAGAGGCAAGGAACAATTAATAATTCTGATGTACTATATGCATGAAACAGCAAGCACTATGTTACCACTATGGCCCACCAAAACGATTCCACTCCAGAATGTTCTTTTATAATCTTTTGTGCCATTAGCCCATTCAAACAGAAACAGAAAGTGCCTAACTTATCATGTGACTAATTATCAAGCATGTTCTACCCCACCCATTTCGATTTGTGCCTGAGGGCCTTTGGCATCGAATCGTTCGCCTGTCCCATGCTCGTCCCGGCCACCAAAAAACCGGTCGACGTCCTCGAGTTGCAGACCTATCTGCGTTAGAGAGAGCGACCCAACTATAAAATGGCGACTGTGTTTTACCTTTAGTTTCGGGGAAAAAGAAAGAAAATAATCGGGACCCAAAGACCATTCAGTATAGCAAAGATAATATATGTCTTCCAGCCTATGTTGGTGACTGCTGGCACCGTAATCTGTACGATAATGTAATTGCAAATCCAGTTTGCTGCTGTACTAATTGATGAGCCACGCTGACGAAGTCGGAGCGGCAGAATCTCCGATGGGTAGACCTTTCAAGTTTTGTTAATTACTGTGCGTAGATCAGGAAATTCAAACTCGACTTACCCACACAGTAGCTTGGAAACCGATTGTGAACGCGCCCTCGAATACGAACAACATGGCGGCCGCTGCAATGCCACTGACGTGGGCGATGCTAGTGTCCAGTTCAATCTGACGGACGAGAGCACTTTGGACGGCCATGACGGCAGCCATTAAACTAATCATGGACAGCAGCAGCGGGCGCCGGCCAACCCGGTCAATCAATAGCCAAGGAATAAAGGACGCAACGAAAAACCAGGTCTGTAGGACTCCCGACATTAAACTGGACATACGTGCGGAGAATCCAACTGATTGCTGAAAGATTGTTCCAGAGTAGTAGATGATGGCATTAATTCCACCTAGTTGCTGGAACATTTGGATCCCGCAGGCAATGAAAAAGCGCCTCTGACTCTGGATTATTTTGAGAAGATCTTTCCAGGATCCGGCACCCAATGCTTTCTCAATGGACACCGTCTGAACAATATCCTCGTATATGGCCACGACATCAATGTCGGAGATCTTTCCATTATTGAGCCTGCGAAGGACCTCTAATGATTCATTGTAGTGGTCATGTGCTGCGAGCCACCTAGGAGTCTCATCCACAATGATCAGGAGTAGAAGCATAGGTATGAGAAATACACATTGTAAAATGACAGGTACTCGCCAGGCATAACTGTTGCCGTGGAAGGAAAACGCATAGTCTATCCAGTATACTAGAACAATACCAAAGTTGAGCGTGGTCAGCTGCATACAGACGTCTTACAGATCAGTTAGCTTAGTATATTAACTATAGGGCCAGGACTAGTCTTACATAAGCCTCCGCGTGGCCTTGGGCGAAAATTCTGCTTGCATGACAGGTGTCGTCGAGTTTACCATGCCGAGACCGAAACCCGTCACAATCCGACCAACAACTAGGTGGACTCGCTGGTAGGCAGTAGCTTGTACAAGCGATCTAACGATCATGATGACCACCCCGATAGCAATGCTCTTCTTTCGTCCTATCGATTCGCCAAATATCGAATTTGCTATGCTTCCAAAAAATGCCCCGACTTCCATGATGGACACGATGAAGCCCAATATGGTCGGACTAGGTGAGTCGAATCCCATGAGACCGTTGTCAAACCTGTATTGTTAGTCGGACTTCAAGTGACTACCGTACAACCACTTTCTCTTAGACACTCACCCTATCTGCATAAACCCCAGAGCGGTCACAGCTGTCACAGCTGTGATGAGGGCGTTCCCCTTTAGTTTTACCATTGTGCAATGTTCACCACTGGCAAATGAATATTCGACTGTCCGCCACGATTGTCAAATCGAAGAATCAGAATTCACCAAATGGATGCGGAGGTTAGAACGAAGTTCGGTAAGGAACTATGTATCTGGTTGAGAAGATGAAATACACGAATCCCAGGAAGCTGTAGCAGATAACGCATGTTATAAATTGGTTAAATTCGGTGCGGAGAAGATATCGACGCTCTGGAGTGCTTCCGAAATGCGGGAGAATTACGATAGTCTCAGAGTTCATTAAATCCGACTGGCCTAAACTGTCGTTCAGTAACGCGTTTGGCCATATCTGAATTATCATCTATTTATCCGACATCAGGCTTGAAACTGCACGATTCTGTACGTCAATAGCAAAAGCCCGATTGTAAGAGGTTCGCAAAGATGTTTGTCGTATTTCTTTAAACGAGTCGGCTGTCGGCTGTGGTCGGAATCGAATGTATACCAGCTTCCTTAAAGGCGTTCGAACGGCACCCCGAGTTCGTATGGTAGCCTGGGATATATGCCCCGTATAGTCAATGCGAATAAAGACCTCGCCGAAACACGCAATGGAGGATCTGGTATTTCCATGAGCCAAGATATTATCGGACACTGGTTGAAAATTTAGAAAGCTGTAGTTCAATGCCAAGTTTGAGTGAGGCTGGGTTGATGTATCAACCCAGGAGTCATATATAGATGGAACTCATAATTGAGTGTGTGCAGTAGTGTGATATTACCATATATGACTTCATTTTGTCAAACCAATACGTATATGATATGAGTTCAAATATAATCATATCATATGAGACTCATGCCATATGATACGATATATTGTAATATGTATGACCAATATGCGTCGCGTGATAGGCTCGGGGGATCCTAAGGCGAGGAAAGAGTTAAGGGCCGCCCACCTGGCCACTTAAAACTGAAATTGAAGACTTCGTAACTGTGGAACCAAGCGCGCACGCAAAACCCTTTATATATATATTCTGGTTATGCTAAAAGAACAACATAAAGCAATGAAATATGGTAACCTTCTAACCTCCGCGCTGGTGATCTACAACACCATGCCACACCAATCAACATCTCTCGCACAAGAACCACCCCATGATTCCAAGAAAAGCAAGCAAACCCTAAGAAAGCGAATCCTAGCAAGAAATGAACTAATGACGAAAACAGGTACTCTATCTATCTACTCTAAATCCCTCTGCTCCGTCCCTCTACTCGGCAATACTTAAATCGAGAGCACTATCAGCAAAAGCTACAGTACTGTCTTTGCCCAACCACGATTTGAGACACTCGATGGCTCCAATGGTCTCGATGCCGAGTCTGTTCCTGTCTGTGATCGTAACCCTTTGCACTTGAAAACAAGCGCTCCGGCACCGCAGACATCGCAGGAATTGACAAAACATCCAACGCCATGATTGATAACGCTGGGTAGGACTTCCTTTGGGTGGGTTCTAACCACCACGCTCGAGGATCTGTAACCTCAGGTACCACTGGGGCAAGAAGATACCTCGCGTATTCGTCCTGCTCAAGATTCGCACCATTCTTCCTTTCAGCCCACATCAGAAAGGAGTTCTTAGGCGGCTGATTCTCCGGACTGAGTCGGAACTGAGAGTGCCGTTGACTTATATTGTGTAACCCAGAAGTCAAGTATCTGCTTCCGACAGGGTTCATGCCAGTCTTTGGGCCAGTTGTTGTCAATATACTCCCATTTCCATTGAGGAGGCAATACCAAGGCCGCAATGTACACCGGGGATCTTTCGGTCAAACTATAATATTTATCCAACTTAGCCCAACCGGAGTTACAGGAAGGACTCATGAAAGGATCATTAAGGTACGTCGACTTTGTTGTCTCAAACTGTTCGAGTAAGAAGTCCATTGTTGGCAGCACTCTATCGATAGTGGCGCTACGTCCCTCTGTTACTAGCGCTGCGTCGTGGAAAAATAAAAGGAAGTCCTGAATCTTTTGTAAATCTTTCCAATCCATTTCCGACTATAAGTCATCATCGTTCTCATGATACTGATGACAAAAAATAGTGATAGCTGTCTTTAACTTCGTTGCGACACTAATCATCATGTACCAAGAGTTCCATCTTGTCGAATTATCTCGAACAAGATTCCGATCCCCACTGATCTCTCTACAATTAGAGCTAATCGTTGTGTGCTCCGCTGAACATACACTACGATATTATGCAGCTTGCCTAGAGGTCCCTTTTTTCGCCACTGCTGCATTTCTAGTTCTGTAGGCGTGGTAAGTAAACTCGTATTATTCTCTATAGCAAGAGCTTCAGGATCTGTAGGAAATAAGAATGACTGTGCTGCCAAGTTAATAATATGTCCGTTACAACGAAGTCTGTGGTGTTCGGCGTCGTATATAATTTCATATTGATCGAGAAGCACTAGTTAAATAAGTTTTGTCGCCTGCTTCATTTGTTCATGCAAGTCTGGATGGCTGATCGTGATTGCAGCTGCCAACACTGCCTGGTGATTGTAGCGAATTCCGTCCGCGTCCTGCTGCAGGATATTTGCTTTTGGTGGGTCAATGCCTATTGCATAATCTGGTCGTCGGCTGAGTGCGCCTGCAATGACATTTTCTTTTCCTCTGATGTGCTCAATTCTGAAGTTGAATCTTGATAGGTGCCCTGCCCAGCGTATTTGTCTTCCGCTAAGTTCCTTGGTTGTCGTAAAGTACTTCAAATTATGATGATCACTTTTCACAACAGTTTCATGCTTAGCTCCTTTGTAGGTAGTGTCTCCATTTCTTGAATGCTTCAACTACTGCAAGTAGTTCTCGGTCATGAACATCATAGTTTCGTTCTGCTTGAGTAAATTGCCTTGAGTAGAAAGATACAGGTCGTAACTTTCCATCGTCTCCCGGTTGTTCAAGGACAAGCATCTCCAATGGGGATTGCCAGCCATATTTTTCTCATGGCGTTCGGTTGTGAAGATATGCAGTGCCGTATTGGATGATCTCAGGCCTAGGTTCTGAAACCGCGCTTCAATTCTTTGAGCTCGAGCTTTCATATGAATCACCCCCAGCACCTTCCGCTCTTCCATTGGATGATGGTGTGTAGGTGCTGTCTGATCCAGCTCGATGCCTTCCTGTCGAAGCCAATGCTTAAACGTTTCACCTAAGGAAGTTTCGCCAACCGTGAAGATAACACAGATATTAAGGGCAGTGTAACAAAGGAGGAATAGATCCTGTCTTTCTTAAAACTTCCACTGTACGCACGAAGCAGGCTAAGCAGCTTTTCGTCTTAAGAAAGACTCATCAGGTGCAGGTGGAAATGCCAGTTTATATGTTGGTGGATGGCTGGTCCATGCTCGAGAATATAGTTGGCGAATTGAATGATCCTCTCTACAGTCTGGTCCTTTGTGTGGAGGGACCATGCATAGACGACGTCCGTGTATTCATCCGCAATTAGAAGGGGGTTATTGCATGCCATTATAGGCTAGGACTTCGGAAAAGAGATCGATGTGGATCCGCCAAAATGGGCGATTGGCCTGTTTAGAGAAGGGTCTGCGAGGAACAACTCTTTTGGCCTTGGATATCGCACAACTCTGACACTGGTTGGTGAGCTATCTTGATGACGAGCGATTCGATTCTTGATGAATGTAGACTGCGAAGATGCTTCAGTTGAGTTGTTTGGCGTCTTAGAGGCCAGGCTTGCGGGCTGCCAGGGCGTGAGTTTACCCGCGTTGAGGTCGTAGGCCGGAGGTCAAGGTCCGAAATGACCCGATCCAGGTCGAAAGGAAGAGGACCAGCACCCCGAAAACCTCCCTGAACATTTTGTTTAGTCATGGCGCTTCGGAAGGCGGCATGAAATGCGGGAAAGAAGTTACGCTTGGTGACATGGGTTGGCGGCCTCGCATCAGATCCTCGATTTGTTTACCGTACGCCTTTTTCAATAGGCTAAAACAGCCAACATGAAGAGGCTGGAGGATATGAGACGAGTGAGGCGGCATACAAAGCGTAATGATGTTGCTCTCCCGGCAGTAGACCTCGAAGTCGGTTGAGTGGTCCCCGTACCGTCCTTGCGAAACCGAGGAGTCCGACCAGGTTCATAAATGGCCCATTATCATGGTGACCTTGGCCGATGTCCTGGATATCCCGCTGTCGGTCTTCCCCATCAGCGTGACCAATATGGCCAGGCCTATCGCGCGTCCCAAGAGACCTGTTCTTCAGGTAGTCAGACAGAGTCGCGGAGATCGACTTGAGATGGGTCTCCAGACGTCCCCTAGGGCCAGGTGCTCACCCATGGTTGCGGTCAAGTCCCCCGCATAGTCTTGGAAGGCAACACAAACACAGTACTTCCGAATCGAGTTGCTCATAGTTGCGGAATACTCAAGAGTCTTCTCCATGACACATTTCCTCGTCGACTCCTTCGGCAACCGCGTCACGCATCCTCGACTCATCGACAGCCACCTGTTTCACGCTACTGAGTCGGTATTGCGTCTTGTGGAGAGAGTAATGACGGTTCGCCATGTCAGAGGCTTCCGACTTCAGCGAGACGTATATCGACTCGACCAGCTTCGAGAACCACCCTCGCTAACTCTTCTTCCCAGGCCTGGTCAAGTGTCAATTTGAGTCAGCGCTGGCCGGCCAACTTCGCACGGACCTTGCCATCCGGTATCCGGCCATATTTTTAACTTCGCCATGTCGGACCGCCCGACGTATTTCAGGAGACAAAGTGGAGCTCCTCTCGAAATCAGAGGGCGCCGGTAAACAAGAAACTAAAAGATACCCTAAAACACTAATCTAGACTGTGGCCGGCTTAGAGAACCGACCTGAGGACATCGACATTGTCCACCATGGAGTTTACCTCGCGAGGAATTCTTTTGCCCAATCGTCATCTTATATTCCCGCCCGTATCCCCTTTATCCGATGCTCATGTCGAAATCTCTCTCTCTCTCCGTCTGCCGAATTAAATCAAGAAGAGCGGCGTGGCCCACTCGAGTTGTGAACGCAAAATTATTGACGCCTGTTTATCATAGCTCTGCTCTTCCAACGATTGCGACTTGACCCTAACCCAGACGTCCGAATCTGGTCGACGTTTCGCTTGCAATCAAAATGCGTGCAAAATAATTATGAGGTGCTGTATCCCTCTCACTACCCGCCTTTTAAGATCTCTGTCACATTACGTGGCTTCAGCTAGTTTATTGGAATTTTGTAAGGATGTCTATATGTCGTTAGTGCCTACTACGAAGTTTGGACAGAATGGTTTACGGAGCTGCAGAACGCTGTTCGCAATAGCCTGGTCGCAGAACTGAACACAACGCCAAGAAATCGATAGCGGTGTCAGAGATTGTGCTATCGGATACTTCTCAATGGAAGGGTATAGAAGAAATGTCGGACTATGCCAAGTCTCTTGACTTGCTACAGAGTTCATCCCAGACCAGCGAAGGGACGTTCACTTGTCTCATTCTACATTCTTGAAATGAAGAGAAGTTGGTCCAAGTCATATAAAGTTCGAAAGTACCTGATGGCTCATTCTACTGAAACCCTGAAATCCTAGATGCGCCAATGGGCACAGGAAAGACCCACGCAATCCGGGAATACCTCCGAGCGAATCCAACGGTATCCGTGCTGTTGAAGCAGTGCTTTTAGAACTGGAGTTTGAACGCAAACTGCTCTTAATCACAGGCGACAATGCTAGTAACAATGAGAGGATGCAAGGACTTAAGACGACGCAGAATTTACAGCCGACAGCAACGGTAACCAAACCGCTGAGGAGAGCTCATCCGAGGAAGGCACGGACCATTTTTCTGTGAGAGTATTTACTTACTAAGGAATATCAATCAGAACCTCTACAGCCGCCTGGAATTTCACTATCGTTTCCATATCGCGATTGTGCAATTCCACCAATACTCGTGAACTAGCTCCTTTTCTAAATTTAGGAACCCCAAGGTGCCAGCTCCTGTGAAAAGCGCAAGATCTCCGAGATTCGTAAGGTAACGAAACTATCCCTTGCTTTATCCTCTAAAGTTCTAGCCCCTAACAGTACCTTCTTTTGAATAGACGAGAGAGTCAAGAGAGCATATGCATCAAACCCAGGAAACGAAGAGAAAAGCAAAGTTGGCAAGTTTGGAAAAAGCGCGTAAAGCTTCACAAGCACTGAAAGAAAGTCTAATAAGCCGGTACGACCTTAGCGAGTCTGAGTAATTTCAATTTTTTGCCCAAGCTGTGTCAGCTGGCCTAAAAAAATATAAGAAATATTATAATTTCATGGATGCGCAGGACGTGTTTTACATTGCCTTAGCGCTTGATCCGCGATTTAAAGCACGGCTGCTTGAGAAGGAACTGGGTGCAGAAACTGCTGGCAATATTGTTAACATCTTAAAGGATGCCCTTCACAGCGATTACCCCTTGAGCGCGGAGAATCTGTCTACTTCTGGAGAACCGGCCGTGGTTGGCCGCAGTATTGAAGCGCGGGTGTTGCAAAAGGTGCAACCGCACACCGGAAACTTGTCGGATATTGAACATTACTTTAACAGCGCGGCCGTGGTGGTAAATGAGTCAGTGACTACTGACAAAAACTGGCTGTTCGACTGGTGGAAGGTGCACCGAATCGAATTCCCGCGGATGGCAGCCGCGGCTAGAGACTATCTAGCCATTCCTTCGTCAGAAGTTGCAGTTGAGAGGCTGTTCAACAGCGGAAGGGATTTACTGGGCCTACGCACTGCGGACACCATGAGGAAGCTTGTTTTATTAAAGGATATTTACGACAACGAGGAAGGTCTTTAATGTATTTCTTACATTATTATATTTTATATGTGCGAAGCTTGATTTGTTGAGGATATGTGGCAACGAGGAAGTTTTTTAATCAATTCTTAAATTATTATATTTTATACGTGCGAATATTGCGAATAATTACGAATAATGTTTTTTTATTCGCATTCGCATTCGTAAACATGAGACATCCAAATATTCGCATTCGAATTGCGAATATTCGTACGAATGCGAATATATTCGTCATTCGTGTACACCCCTACTAGCCTTCCTTGCTGTGACGACTAATATTTAACTTTAATTATATTACGGACTGTAATAAATATTTGCGTAATAAGTACTTGCGTCAACAATATTTAATCAACGATGGTACCTAATTGCGCGTTGGCCCGTCGCGCTATCTTGGCGCACACGTAAACACAAACACCGAAGACAGACGCGTGGTGTACCTAAATTAAAGGTCTTCATCGGGCTCACCTATTAGTTTCCAATACAATCTGGCGCGAAATATACTAATATTGTTGCCATCATATATTACGACATTTATTATTTGTTTCCACTGCCGCCATGCCCAAAATTATGTCTCAGTACTACTGTCCGTCGACTTGCTGGGCGCGCCAACATTGAACTGACAGGGCTACTTCGCTGCTGCAAAACATATCCGGCTGTGTGGTCATTCCCACTTTGAATATTTAGTTACTCGCTCCACCAGGGAGACACCCTAGCTCGCCCATTTCATATGAGTAAGTGCACATATTCCGATTAAAGTCAGTGTGCAAATCCGTAAGAGTTGGGTCAGAACCCATATGCATTATCGTCAACATGAATATCGTGCATGCGTAATTATTACTGGATTTGAACATTTACCGAGAAGTGCCCCTGTAGAGCAAGAACTACTTATAGTCCAAGTGTTAGGAATAAAAAGATGCGACATATTATTAACATGGTTTTTTCTGTGCTACTTGCGTGTGAATATTCGCTGTGTTCAGTTTGTGGTCAGGTACGACGTCTTAACACACAATATTGAGTACCTCCCAAAGTTTAGAGACGAAATTACATACCGCCCGCCGCGGGCGATCTCGGCGAAGCGACCCTTGATTATAATATCTCTGCACTTATTCAGCAACGATCAGACACTATATGGGTGTGTCGAAGATGCGAGAGAAGTTTCTGGGCACTCCTTCTTACTTAAGTATAAAGGTAGTGCCGATAATACTGGTTAATAATTGAATGTTAGTTGCCCTTATTTTTACCAGATCAGTCATTCGATATGTCTGCTCAAGAAGTTGCTGTTAATGGCTGGACTGCTGTCCCAGTTGATGCTGGCAAGCTCTTCGATGGCAAGCCTTTCAAGAACACTCCCCAAGCCCTCCTTGTTGCCGACATCGAGTGGCCGTCTGAGGACCCGATCGTCACCAAGGTCCAACAATATGTCAAAGATAAGCTGCCT
The DNA here is from genome assembly GCA_030556285.1 of Lipomyces yamadae. NCBI lineage: Eukaryota > Fungi > Ascomycota > Lipomycetes > Lipomycetales > Lipomycetaceae > Lipomyces > Lipomyces yamadae. The sequence goes on along the minus strand of JAKTPU010000041.1, from coordinate 47,196 downwards.
CTGCCAACCTTCAATCATTCCATGAGGGTTTTCTACTATTGTAAGTTAAGACATTTAGCCCATTTATTATGCAATAGAGGAATATGTGTATCTAATCAGCAATACCTCTGACAGCCACTGCCATTATGCGACAGCAGTTCCCAGAACATCTTGCGAACTTCTCTTCCTCGACCCTCGCCTTGACTGCGCTCTTGCATGACATTGGTACTGCTCAAGAGAACTTGTCTGCCACGCACATGTCATTCGAGTTCTACGGGGGTATCAAGGCTCTCAACCTCCTTTTGCAGCTGGGATCAACCAAAGACCAGGCCGAAGCCGTCTGCGAGACCATCATCCGTCATCAGGATCTCGGTACCGTGGGAAACATTACTTTCCTTGGCCAAGTGATCCAGCTGGCTACCATTTACGACAACGTCAGCAACCATCCGTCTATCCCTAACATCAAGGACATAATTCACATCGAGACCCTTGAGGATGTCGTCAAGGCCTTCCCTCGTTTGGGATGGCTTGGGTGCTTTGCCAAGACGATTCAAGAAGAGGTTCGACTTAAGCCATGGTGCCACAGCACTCACATTCCCGACTTTGACAAGTTGATTCTTGCCAATGAGGTCATGAAGCCTTACGAGTGAGGTCGAGCCCGGTGACTTTAGCAGCTCAGCCGTTGAACCCTGGGATGATGAAACGTCGGGCATAAACACTCTTTTCTTGTCGTGAAATGTGCGATGTTATTCCTTTTTTGGGCATTTGTTTGTCTATTCAGAACGAAATGTCTGTGGCATATAAGACACAAGGCGGACCCTGGCATACTACATACAGTCCTACCGTAAATACGAGGTCCAGCTGGCGTCAGTCAGGATACATTTGCTCTTTATCATGTGCCAGGCGATCAAGGCAGCACGGTGTATGAGAATTACTGCTTGTAGTTATCATAATATGCGTGCGTAAGTTAGTTCGGTCCTCTCTTTCTGGTTCTTCAGACGCTTCATTTTAATTTCCAGTCACTCTTCGTATTTACAAACTATAATAAATAAATGATGCCAAATATCACGCCACTCAGTATCTCCATGGCCATAATTTCCTCACGGTCGACTTCGAACTATTCTTGTTTTCCTCTGCTGTTAGCGATTCATGCGGTTGTGCCATCAGCTTTCGATTTCGTTCGTCGACAGTGCGCGCCAATTCCTCTTCTAGCTCCTTCACTCGACCTAGGCCATAAATTAGCATGTATTTCTCATATAACCGATGTTGCTATAAGGTGCCTGACCTGAGAGTCGATCGTATAATTCGTCAGATTCGAGTTTCCACCACGCCCAATGGAGCAGCATATATACCAATGATCCGTATAAAAACACTTTAGCGACTGGCCATAGCTGAGATGATCCCTATTCATAGTAGTCGTCAGCACATCTAAATCATGGCGTTAAGTGCAACTATGGAGAAAAACTACTGACAAATGGCTTCGGAGCTTTAGGCAATGTCGATTCCCATCTGCGCCCGCTCATACCAATTCGCTGGTGTGACACGACAAAGTAATTCAGTGCTAATGGCCGGTGTATTAGTCGTCGTACTATCATCTTTGAATATTTGTTAATATAGTGCAGCCGAATTCGCTCGAATAATTGGCAATGAGAGTAGTGCTAAACGAGCAACGGATACATCTCAGTCACTAAAGTCGACACGTGAGTGATAATTGTGTCACTCGTCTCCACGACTGGATTCCATAACCAGTTATCTTCCAAAACTTCAATTCGTACACTAACTGTGTATTATGCCGATTATAACCTACAAGACAAAAGAGCACTACGTTCGAAGAGTTTGACTTTACAAGTTAAAGGGAACGAACCAAGGACGCGGCCACTCTGCAGGTACGTCATGTCAAAGAGCGCCTCTAGCCACGTAGGAGTATTATGAAAGATGCCCCAGTACTGGGAATCGGAATCCAATGTATCCCACCTAAATTCATATATACACAACATTGCACTCTATATATACACGGGCAGAAAGAGCATAGCCCATATTGTTGTAATATTGTTGTCCAGTTTTGATTGATTAAGCAAAAACATTCCTCCAAAAGAAACTAGTCCTTAACGCCCCAATATCAGGTTCAAAATTTCCAAAATTAAGCCACCAGCGACCAGAAACGCGAACAAGTCTGGTAAAATAATAATGTTAGCTCGGATTGATTATTTTCAAAGCGAAAGTAACAATTTAGTATAACTTACAGATCCACGTCTTGGAAATTGGCGATTTTTCTGCCTTCTTCTTTGAAACTGCTTCTGGCTTCCCGTGCTTCTTCTCTTCACGCTTGGCGTATTTCTGGTTAGCTAATCGCTGTGTAGGAGTTTGCACCTTGGAGTCGTGTTAAAGTCGCATAAGCGATCACCATTGAGCCTGAACATAAGCATACCATTGTTAATAAAATTTCTATATATGTCGTCGAGCGTGCTGCTGATTTTGATTATTATTATTGTTATTGTAAACAAGCCCGTATTGTTCGAGGCTGGCGAAATACGTGTCACTTACACTGGCCAAGTTGCAGTAACTAATTAAGGCGAGTTGGCGGGGTAGGGGTTTCCATGGCCCTAAACTTCGTGTATTTGGAATCCTAACGTGGGGCTCGCAAAATCGCATACCAACGTGCTTGTCATGCTTACAGATCTGATATATTACATATAATACAAATACGGATCTTTTTCATAACGTAGAATGGAGACAATTGCACCGAGACGTTGCCAATTGCCATGGAGAGACACCATCACATTATAAGTTTGACCCGAGGTAACACGGTATGATACCAGTTATTCAGTATTTTTGGAAAACACTCTGAATTGGGGTCGCACTCTAGAAGAACGTTAGCGGCATGTCCACCGCGATGAATCTTGGCGGCTTTGAACTTACCTCGATGAATTGTTGCAGCTGGGCATCTAAACTTTCTAAATCTTCTTTGCGCTTTTTATTCTCGGCCACTAGATTGGATCGGATCTTAGACAGCTCTTTCCGTCTCTCCTCCATTTGCAATCGTCTCCTCCTTTCGTCTTCAAGGCGAGCCAACATCAGCTTGTGCTGACTAAGTGTTTCATTATCATTTCCTTCCGCCATTGTAGTATCTTCGTTCCCAGCGGCTGGCTCTTCGGGACCGCCATCACCATTTGGTGGTTTCGGAGAGGCGTCACTCTCTGGCTTAAACTCCGGATTGTCCTCGTAAAACTGTTCAAGTGGAACGAAATCGATTAGCGTATGAGATGATCTATTACAATTCAGTTAACCCAGTCCCCAGTTTTAAACGAGTACGGTTTTCAACATGACGTACGGAAAGTCGTTGCACAGTTCAATTTCCTTCCGTAAATACCGTTGCCGATAATACATATTTTGAAGCTCGAGCTGGAGTCTATCCACCTCAATTCTTTTCTCGGCTATGTAATCTTTCGTGTCTTTATTAGAGACCTGATATAACCGATTTATTTTGCGCAGCTGGAATGAATGTGCCATTAGTTCCTTTGCAATTCCTGCAAACTCCGATTCCGCAGTAACAACGGCCGGATCCTTAGCAATCACGACTGCTGGTTTCTCGTCGTCGACATCCATTTGATCTGTGGTTCTCCCATCCGGTACGTCTCCATCAACTGCAGGCGGCTCTTCATTATCTATAACTTCGTTGCTTTGTTCGACATCGGACGCCCGTTCTGGTTCGTTCTCAGGCTCAGGCGAAGGCATTGACGCCGCTGCTGCTGCTGAAGCTTCACCAAGTTGAAGCAGGAGCCCAAATGCTCTATCGGAAAGGTCTCGCATGGTCCGAATTAACTGCAGTGCATCGGACAACGAGTCATTTCGTACGCCTGTATCCGCCATGCTGAATCTGTCGCGCGAATTTGTTAGAGGAATCGATATTATCTCTAGCCTTTAGCCCGTTTTTAATTGATTATGGTTGTTTGTCGGAAACCATGTTGTGCTTGCAACAAACTTTGCTTGGGAGAGACACTCGCCGCACAAAGTGGAAGCTTTTCTTCTACTATTTTGCTACCGTTTGCTGGTTAATAAAGGGAGCACGTTCAACACGACGTATATACAGAAGCTGGACAGGGCGAATTTTCATATTATTCAACGATAGACCGGCGCGGCATTTTCGTTCGCTTTGTTCAGATCTGACCCCGGGAGCTATGACTGTAAGGCTGAATTTGCTTGCGAGACGACATTGATTGCTGTGATCTAAGTCGCTGATTTTATTTTTACCTTAGGATATTGGCAAGATCATTGAACTAATAGGAAGAGGTATTTTGCCTTCTATATGTGGGCTTCCCTTTTAGTACCAAATCTGATTCAATATAAATTTTTCAGGAACCGAGAACTTCATCTCGGTCTACTACAGAGCACTCGACTCACACCGAGAAAATATACCCATTCTATTCGAACCGAATGCTCCAATAGTGTACAATGGTAATCCACTAGTAGGTGGCGAGGCATATGCCGAGTTATACTCAAGAATGCCGCCTACAGCGCACGATGTAACAGGTTACGATTGCCACCCACTGGCCGTGGCGGGAGCTAATGGACAACTGGCGATCACGCTCACGACATCAGGCAAGGTCAGAATAGGAAGTGATAGGGGTAAAGGACTGTGCGGATTTGCCGAGACGTTTATATTAAGGCCCCAACCTGATGGCAAGTTTCGAGTCGGATCTTGCGGTTACCGGTTGGTCTATAGATCAGAGGACGACCTCGAACCTTAGTTGTCATATGATATTCGATTAGTGTTTCTGTAAGTACAGAATGCCATGTCCATATTTAGCATGAATACTAACGGCGCCGGTATAGTTTAGTTGTAATATAATTGTTATCGGGACAGGACAGGAACCGGCTGATTTAGACATATGTAAAATATTATCAGGCTACGGATTAAAAGACATCTATTCATTTTGCACCGTAAAAGCATTTTAGAATTACCTATAGATAACTTCGATGTTGCCAGGCCATTACTGCGGGTTACGTTAGAATTATTCCAAATTAAACTTGATAATAGTAATTGTCGTACTCAATTTTAAAATGGGGATGACACTTCCACGCGGTTCGATTTCTGCCATTTTAAGATTTTCTACATTGTGCCATCGTATTCTAATAACTCCTCCAAGCGCGACAATGTCGGATCCAGAGCCAGCACTGGCAATTCCGACGGTGGGGTCAGAGACATTGGATGAGATTCTTGCTCGTCATCGCAAGGAGTCTCGAGATTTAATAGCTACCGTTACGAGTCTTAAAAAATCAGCAACCAAAGGCGAAAAGCGCAAGAAGAAGGAGGTTATTGCAAGATGTGAACAAATGGAGAAAGATCTCAAGACGCGCCATGAGGCTGAATTGGCCGCAGCAGCAGGGACAGCAGGAGGAGGAGGAGGAGGAGGAGGAGGAGGTGGAGGAGGAGGAACGAGTGGCACCAAAAGTGATCTTAATTCAGAGGATGGTGACCATGCTGCAGAGGAGGATGTCGAAGATGAAATATCGCCCGATAAGCTGTTGGAACAGCTGGTGCTCGATGTCGGCACATCGGTTGATTCGGAGCCAGCTCCGAAGAAGAAGCAACAACAAGAACCGCAGCAGAAGGGAGGCAAGAAGAATCGGCAGAAAGATAGACTCGCAAGGAGGAAGGCTGCCATGGATCAAATGACGGCTGAGGCAGCTCTCGAGGCAGCAAATACGCCGGACCTGCGCAAGATAGAGCTTGAAAATATACAGGCTTTAACTGAAAAGCTTGGATTAATCCAGCACGATGTATGTTTTATATTCTGAATCGTTGTTGGGTCCCGGTTCCGGGTTTGACTCAGATTCTAGATTATTCCGGACGGCCATTGTCTTTTTGCAGCCATAGCAGATCAGCTTCGGGTGCGCCACGATGTCGCGACGTCTGTAGCAGAACTGAGGCGCAAAGCTGCCGCACATATTCGCAGCGATTCTGACACGTTTGCTCCATTTCTTTTCGACGAGGAAACCCTTAGTCTGCGAGATCTCAGCGCTTACTGTCGCGAGTTGGAAAACACGGCCATTTGGGGAGGCGATATGGAAATACTTGCTCTTTCGAAAGAATATGACTGTCCCGTGTCTGTGGTTATGAGTGGAAAGTCGAGACTTCGAATGAACGAGACAGGCAAACATCCAGAGTTGTGGCTTGCATATTACAAACACAATTATGGTTTAGGAGAGCATTATAACTCTTTGCGAGACAAAATCATATGAAGGTGGGAAGGAATAATGTACAAATAATGAACGGCCATCTTTATCAATATATGATGCTCATAGGAGGAATTGTTCCCTACCAGCACCCGCATCGGGTTAGGGCGAAGAAGTCCCCCCTCACACTAATTTTTATCGGGCTTTTGCTCTCGACTAACCTGAGCATATGTAGAGCAATATTTCACAAAACAGTTTAGTAGAGGTGCTATTACAGACTGTCTTAGGCTTCCGAAATCAATTATTTCGAACTGGGGAATTAAATTCGAAATGCAACGCCGTCTATTCCGTGTCAAAGGCAGCACTATTCTGTTCTGTCACCAACTTCGAGGCAGTGGATTTTCCTAAACAGATGTATAATATTCAATGTTACTCCTATATCGCTCATTTCTGTTTCTCATGGAGTCTTTTCAGTGTGGTAGTAATACAAAATTGCATCCATTCTTTTTTTTGCTCTAATATACACAAGTGAAAAAGCGATTCCGCAATATTCAAGGGGCTAATCCTGTACACTGCCATCCCGAGGACGATATTTCACGCCTTGTGAGTCCAGCGACTGAATAATTTCTTCCGGTAACCGGCCATTAACTTTTACGGCATAAGTGCCGGGTTGAAAGCCATCGATTCGTAACCATCGAGCAACCTAACAACAATACCAAAAGTAATTAGCCACCAAGCACCAAACACATGTGACTCTAAAGAAAAGGAAATTTTTTTTTGTTTTTACCCATGATTTTTCCGGCTCCGACATGGCGACGAGTCCTTCAAACGCTAGATCCAACAATTATTAACAATGTTGCCTCGACAAAAACCGGTTTGATGTAAAAACATACACGGACTCGTGCAGGCATGCACATTTTCCTCCGAATTTTGGAGACTTAACAACGAATCGCAGTTTGGACAGCCTTGTTCGCAGAATGCCTGTCAAACTCCATTTGTTAGATGAATTATTCCAACTTTGGTGGCGGAATATATATATATTGAACCCAAAAGAGAAATTACTACCCACGTTGAAAGTTCTAACGATACCACAGACAAGACATGCCCGGTCTGTTTTTGAAGACATAGGGATGTATTGATATGTCGCAAACAAGTGCAGGAGCGTAGATCGAGAATCAAATAGTTAATGGTAGTTTTATTAACAGCGCCAAGTGATGCCCTTGATTCCCTGTTCGCCCAGGTGCGGCTCGCAGGTTAGGGTGCCACAATCAGGAGGAGGTCGAATGACTCGAATTCTAATGGCAGCGGAAAGGAAGAATCTCGCAACACGTCAGAAATATGACTTCTGTGAAGGAATTCGTATGAATCAGTTGAGAACGCGACCATTAACTGTTGCTTGCCTTCAAATCAACGCGCACTGGGGCACTGACGTGCTGTCGACGATCCGGCATGCCGACTCGTTGCTGACGCCGTTTTGGCAGCCGCCCACCGGGCCGTGCAGCAGTACGAATCGAATTCCGAGCAGTGGCAAGAAGCCGGATATCTTGGTTCTTCCCGAACTAGCGTTCACGGGGTACGGCTTTCCTTCGCGAGCGGCGATTGCGCCGTATCTCGAGCCGACAGTGCGGGGAATAACGACCATATGGGCACAGAGGACGGCACGGAGGATTGGATGTCATGTTATTGTTGGCTATCCCGAGCGTCCGGAAGGGGACAGCATATTGAAGGCGAATGAAGAAGAAGGAGAAGAAAAAAAAGAAGAAGATGGACCGATATACAACTCTGCGGTCGTGGTGGGACCATCCGGAACGGTGCTGTACAATTATCGCAAGCACTTCTTGTACGAGGCGGATGAGAAATGGGGGGCATCGCCAGGCCAGGACGGATTCGGGTGCTTAGATTTGAAGATCAGTGGTTCATCGTCATCATCTGCGGTTTCAGGAGCAACAGCTGGACAGTCTGGCCAAAGTGACAAGGACAAGGAGGATATGCAAATCCGGGTCGTGCTAGGTCTATGCATGGACTTGAATCCAGAAAAATTTGAAGCGCCCTTTACAAAGTTCGAGTTTGGCAATTTTGCCGTGATGAACAAGGCCGATATCATTATAATGCCAATGGCGTGGCTTGCTTTTGGGCATGATGATGATGGTAAAGAGGTCGAAGATGAACCTGACTGGAGGACGGTGCATTACTGGGCAAGGAGGCTCACACCAGTTGTTTCCCAATATGCACAAGCTGGACCGGCAAAAACGTCAAACACTATTTTTGTTGCCTCTAACCGATGTGGAACGGAGGACAAGACGGTAACTTATGCTGGTTCATCGTCAGTATTACGGTTTTGCAACGACGCGTCCGTGCAACTGATTGCAACCCTTCCAAAGGGGTCGGAAGGAGTATTAATAACTGATGTTGAGATATAGTGTTCTGCGAATAGAATTAAAAAACAAATACTAGTTACTATACAGATCCATTACGCGCATAAAACTAACTCCAATAGACAGAAAAACCATATTCCAAGGGCTTAGATAAATTTTTGTATGTTGTGTTGAACAAAAAAAAAACAAAACCAAATAAAAATACAAATCACTCGTCCTGCTTATTCTTAATGCCGGCATGGGCACATGTTTTCTTCCAGGCATCAGCTTCCCGCCAAGCACGATCTACTTCGGCCTTGAGTTTTTCGTTCGAGGCCGAGAGTTCGGCGATCGCTTGCTCGGTTAGTAACTTTTCGAGCGTCAATTTTTCCATATTTGCGGCTTCGTTGTCTTTCAATTGCTGGATATATTGGACAGTGCGTTGCAAGATTGACCCTTTATTCTTTTCACAGCCGGGCACGATCTTTGCCAGTTCGGTAATGCCTTCATTGATTGTTTCGCGCCGTCGTCGCTCGACTTCTTTGTGATTGTCGCGACGCATGCGATGCCATTCCTCGCTGCCGACCGGCGGCTTATGATTGCCTGACAAACCTTCTAGACCATCGTGAGCCGACGATGGGTCCGTGGTCGGGGTGGCGTGTGGCATCGACATCGGTGAGATTTGATCGATATGGTGGTGAGGCAGGTGAGGTTGTGGTTGTGCATTTGTGGCCGATGCCGGTGCCGATACTGCTGGTGTTGGCAGGATGGGCTGATTTATGAGATTATGGTCGATGGCGGAGTCCAGGACTTGGCTACCGCGCTTTTGTGCGTGCTCATCAGCTAATCCTTTGACGATGTTGTCAACGATACTGTTTGACCGCTTGCGTTTAGCAGCACCAGCAGCAGCAGACGACTGCTGTTGTTGGTTCTGGTGAGACGACTCCTGCGGCTGCTGCTGATGCTGAACTGGCACGGCCATTGTCGACGACATTCCGGCGAGATCACTAAGAAGTACCTTTGTCAGCAACCAAACCAAAACCTTTTAGTAGGACTGTTGACAAAATAGATGGATTGATTCAAACAAGTTGGATGGGTTCGCTCCTAGTCATGTGCCAGGGGTTAGTCCCCACACAACCCTTAGCCACAACACCTCAAGGCTTTGGGATCGATCGCCAGTTCCGGGAGCGGCCCGGGCCACAGGCATATTGCATAGAAACATAAAAAATAGTTACCTTATATATTGTGCTGAATTGAAATATTTCAAGTAACACAGCAAAGTAGGAAGACTGACGAATTTGCTTGGATTCGGGGATGATGGGCACCAGATGGGCTGTTGTTGGGTTTGAATGAGGGAAACGCGCGATCACGGGAAGCGAGCTGGCGGTCAGGTGTTTCTTGAGTCTTTATGGCCGCTGAAGCAAAAGTGGTTCAAGTGCAGCGACGTAATTGACGATTATGCCCAAACCACGGGCGTGGCCGGCGATTGGCCAACTGACGATCAGGTGACAAACACGTGCTCGAACGTCAGGTGACGCGGCCGGCGGCATTCGGGCCGTCCAAGTTCCGGCGAAAGAGTTTCAAGCGTTCAGCACTAACTCAGCTAGTCTATAACTAATGTCTGGCCAACGTAAAGGGTTCCGGAACATGTTCGTCGCATGCATCAAATTTAGTCAAGTCAAATTGACCTGGATACTTGCGCCTGCACGGATAGATTGTGTTTCGGCCAAGTAGACACAGCAGATGGAATTCAAAACCTTACAAAAACACAGTATTCCAGAATTGATTAGAGCCGCGAAACGGGAGCATGAAGTGCAGAAGCGCGAGGTGCTTACTGGGCTAGATTTACAATGAGAGATGTCCGTGGCGAGGTACGGGAGCATTATCGACCATTCCTTGCCATTGACCGAGACTCTGATGATTCATTACTATCACATGGAACATTGCGAGAGCTTGGAATTTCTCTTTCTCTTGTTAATCAGAAAACAACGTGGCAGTATCAACTGCACAGAAGCCGAGAGCCTTTCGTACGCACAGATAATAAGAAGCGGTTTCGGAAAAGGCTCACAAAGAACCCACTTGTGTTTGCACTGGTTATCTCTCATTCAGGACACAGTTACCTCAACACAGACGCAAGTAGTTCAAACAAGAACCTGGTGGAGCGCTTGGTATCCATCGTCGAGTCGTTATTGCGGCTATGACCAGCAGGCTGTCAGGGTACTGCTGGATATTACTCCTATACCTTATATTGAGCAATGGTCAGATGGAGTTACAGCAGGACTTGCGGCTACCGGAGTGATGATTCCAGACCGTCTCAGCTGCTGGTGGGAGAGCGCAGTGGCTTCCAATTAATTGAAGGGCTTCAAGAGCCAGGAGTATCACTGGCATGCACGACTCCTTATTTCACTGATAAGGTCAGGTGTAATAGAGCTATGGGGACTGAAATATTTATGGTCGCCACATTTGACACGAATAGACATGGATATGAACTGCCAGAGTTGCGATCTCGATTCAATCGTAGGATTTCATATCAACGTGAAAGCGATCTTTGTCAGCTCAAGGAATTCGCTCAGGTCGGCAACAATCACACCGATCGAAGAGGTCATGTATCTTCCGGATGCTTTCTGACCTTCAACGATGCGATAGAGTGGTTGGACCGGCAGGACCTACAGGGCCGAATCCGACATTCCTGGGTTCAGGGTTCAATCGTAAGGTGATCAAGGAGTGGTGCCAGCTCATACGCGACACAATTATCCAATATGGGATCCACCAAGATTATATGTATAATTTCGACGAGACTGGGTTTGCAATGGGTCTCTCTATCAACAGCAAAGGTTGTGACGTCTGCTGAACGCAGTGCTAGACCCCGTACAGTCATGCAAGGGAATCGAGAATGGGAAACAATTGAATTTGCTACATTAACTAATTAATTCTGTTGCGGTTGATTTTAATATGAAATGCTCAATTTTGGTCATGTGGCGGTGAATTTTGACCGGTTCGCCTCGTGAAATATGTTAATGAAATACGTTAGTTAACCTCATTTGTCGTCGGTCAATATAAATTACTTGTACTTGTTAAGTTCCCCTTAACTTACAACTAGTCACCTATTGTCGTCTTCGGCCCTTATTATGTCCGCTGCCAGGTTCGTAACGTTAGATACCAAATATCGGCTCGTCCGTATATCCGTGGTGCTATAATACGACCTGAGAGAATTGATTGTATTTTTTAAGGATCGAGACGCGTCGTTGTAGTCAGAATTAAGTCTAGATGGGCGGTGCACAAATTGGGTACGCACAAAACTTTAGAATGTTCCCATTAGTGACCAATCATTCGACCTCCACTACAAATTTACGACTGTGATATCCAACTCTGGTGAACGTGATAAATCATTAATTATTCTCGAATCTATCAATTATAGCTCGTACGAGCATACCTTTCAACGATGAAAAGTAACAGATCTGGCCAATGCTACAAACATGAGTGTACGCATGGGCAGGACGCGTACGCAAATAACTTGACCGACTGTATAGCATACCATACTCTGATTTTTTCCGCAAATTGCCACGAATTAGGTGCCCGAGATTCTATAATCCTTAGACTTGAATAACCTCTCCCGGTGTTTTGAACTTGAAATTCTGTGGTCCATATTGCTGCTAAGATGTCAGACTTATTTAAAAAAATGAAACAAGCCAGGAGCGCGGGCGACAGAGCTCACTTAGCTAAGTCTTCAAGATCACTACCTGGCATGAAGCCATCTCTTTCTTCTCCTGCTCCTGCTCCTGCTCCTACGACTGCTACTTCTCCTTCTTCATTCCAAAGTCAGGGTCTGTTATCTGCGACCAAATACTCTTGCACCGACCAGTACTAAATCTAATCAAGGCAATCCTCGGATCGACTTATACGCCGGTCTTGCTAATCAATCTCCAGGCGAGAGTCAGGACGGGTGAGTAAGTTATGATATGGGCAACTCAATAACTTCACATAATAATTGCTATAACAGGTTGTCGACATCGGCACAAGACGCTTCTCGAGAATTTAGTATCCCGCTTCGATCATCGTCGCTCAATGTAGCATCATCATCTCAAGAGACGCTTTCGTCTCTACGCAAAGGGAATGCTCCAGACTCCTCGAGCGTTGGTTATTGGAATCCTTTCGATGCTTTTGCAAAGCAACCAGAAACGCCAGAGCCAAACCTCGGTGATGTTGGCGAGCGATCTCTAGACGAAGTTCGTGCATGGTATCTTTTCAAGTCGTATAAATTAGAGCTGTTGAAGGCGTATTACAATCGACAGGACAGTAGAGTTAAGCAATTGGAGTCACAAGTGGCAAATATCTCAATCGAGCGCAACAAGTACGTGATGGACGATTACAGCTATATATCGCGCTTTCAACTGTTGGATAGGAGTCTGGCCCAGTTTGCTTTCCAGTGGCGAGAAAAGTGGGTTAAATATCCGGATTGGCTCGAACAGTTTAGCATAGATCATTCCTCCAAGGTCAAATGTACTAAAATACAGGCCTTGCTGACGGAGTGGCTTGTAGAGGATGTATTTAACAATGTGTTACATCCCGGTCTTAACCTCGATGAATCACTACTCCTGAAGCAGATTGAGAGGAACATAATTTTGAAGAATGTCCATCAATCGGATTCCGACACGAACGACGATGTTGTAGTGTGGCGCACCACTACGCTCAAAGCCAGACTGGATCCAAATTTCTTAAATCTAGAAGGTGAACGAGATGCAATTAAGATGACGTCTCAGTACCAAGATCATCAACAGGCAGCACTTAATTGGTTCAGAAGGAGATTCTCATCTTCACTTCATCCTCAGATGTTCAACCCTGATGGTTCAATGAATGAGACTTTTTCCGCGAGTCTCAGCATAGTTATTGAAGAGGTGCTAACTCTCATATCGTTCATGAGCCTCGAAAATAGGGACATAAGAGTTTACCGTGTTCAACCCGGTTCTCCATATTCAGTTGAGTACATGCACCGTCCAGATGACGATCCTGAGCCGAAAGAGGGTAGTTCTGTCGCTCTTTGCACATTTTTAGGATTGACAAAGAAAAAAGACGGTCATACTTCGGTTCTATATCGGTCCGAAGTTTTGCTGACATATAAAATGTAACTTGTCATAACGCATCCAGCTAGATTAGAATTCTTTATTCATTTCTCCTGCGATATCGCTAGTATCGCGATAACTTAATAGATGATACTATGAGATTTACATGTCAGGTTGATTTCACATATCATACCTGCAGGGGACAAAAGACATCTGAATCCCTAGACCACACTTAAAATACATGCCAATTCGCATATGATCGCATGCTCACGGGCAGTTCATATTGTCGCTCAATAAAACGTGTAAATTCTAGTTCTTTCAATTTCCCCGCATTTGACAATTGACAGGCCAGTTATAAGGAAGCTTTACGTTATTTCACGTGGCAGGTTTTGCCTAGTGCGTGCTGTAGTAGTCCGCATATGTTGCTTTAAAACTCGGACCATTTGTGCAGCGGCATAATTCAGCCGCCCGAAATATATATGTACGAAGCTGTGCTGGAGCAGCACACGACATCTAGAAGAGATAGGAAGCATAAGGCTGAAACCCTTGGGAGCCGGTGCAAAACTACTTGTCTAATTTTAGATCTGGAATTTATTGTAACTATGAGGGATCTCCTTGTTATGTGGGCCCAGATCCTGGGAAGACGGGACCCTAGGCCAGGCTTCAGTTGAATTATTATCTAATTTAATGCATATCCTGATACTGTGACCCAATATTATTCTGAACCGCTACTGTGATTCCTCCTGATACCCTTATAGTGCGCGAATTGCACATCACAGTTAGCCCCAAGCTCACTGTCTCCATTGCCTATATCGACCTTGACTGACACAAGGTTGTAACTTGAGCGTAACCTGTTCCATACCAAGATAAACAACAAGTGTTAGTTCCACTTAGGGGGCAATCGGGTAACTCGCTCGTCGATAATGACATCCTCGATGATGAGGTGGTCAATGACGTAGTCGAAGGTTGCGGCCCATCTTGCCCAAACTGGTCAACTGGAGGGGAGGACGATGTCGATAATGGCGACGATAAGGACGTCGGTGAGGACGTCGACGAGAGCGTTAGTTGCGTGGCTTCAGATGCAATGTGGGACGATGTCGATAATGCCGACGATAAGGACGGTGGCAGGGGTTCAGATGCAATCTGGGACGATGTCGATAATGCCGACGATAAGGACGGTGGCAGGGGTTCAGATGCAATCTGGGACGATGTCGATAATGCCGACGATAGTGAGGACGTCGATGAGAGCGCCGATAATGGCGCCGATGAGGATGACGATTGCGCGATACCCATTAGGCTTGGGGTTTCAAAAATCGTTGGAGAGGACGATGTGCTCGAAGAAGTGGCACTTTTACTGGCAGAAGATGAGTCAGTGGTAGTATGTGGGGTCGTCCGAGGCGTTGTCATAACTGGCGTAAGAGATGACGCTGAGTTGGATGAGCTGGAATGCGCATTTCTTCCACCAATAGCTCCACCTACTGCAGCACCGACAACGATAGCCACAAATAGCAAAATAAGAAGAATAAAGATATTTCTTTTGATTCCACAAATTCTCTTTTCCTTCGCCCATCGAAGAACAGGTCTATTCCCTTTTTCTTTCAGAAGAGGAGGAGTCAACACGTTTTCGGAATGTATTTTTTCGGCAAACCTTCCGGACAGGGTACCGCTGTTTGACTTTGATCCGGCCAAAGCCTTGTCATTGGCTACTGGCTTAGTCGATTCTGTGTTTCCAGAAGGTTGATGCGCGCTGATATTCTTCAAATAAATATTAGTAACACGTCGCACAAATTATCTCTTTAGCATACTTCTGCTAACACGTGTTCGTCAAATATGTCGGGAGAAGGAGCTCGTTCCAGATCCACTGCTCCATCTGCAATAGGTGGTTCAGAAATAGAGGGCCATGGTGCGCGTTGCTCGCTGAGCCAATCGTTACCGGCAGTCATAGTCATTTAGCAAATAATGACAATAAATTATTAGACAATGTTTATTACTGAACTGCCATCGATAGGATACGTAGTGGCCGCAATTTATCGTAGGTGCAAATGTGGTACGCATCCTGACAAACGTACGCCATTCACTTCGATACCCCCTGTGTCAGTGAAAAACATGACTTTTAAAGAATAAGTTAGTATATTCAACCAAAGTTAATCAACCCTCTACCAGACCACACAAATATGTCCCACAAATGCTGCCTCGTGGCCCGCCGGGATAGGTCCATAAACAAGTATTGATCGTACGCAGGACTTACTCTTGCGTTGTTAGACTGCACATCAGCCGCCCACCCCGGAATATTTTGAACTTGCGTACAAAATACCGAGTTCCGATGGCGTCTTGCATGCACATTCTGGCCAGACCAGAAGGCAAGGAGGCAAGCCTCAGCGGGCAGTTACAAGTAACCAACCCTCTTATAGATGTACAATCCACGTCTATGTACATTAAAAAAATGGAACTTCCATTTGGACAAAGGTGCAGGGAAAACCTCCGGGAAATACAAAAACCCAGTGGGAAAAAACAAAATTCCCGGAGGTAAAAACCTGCACAGTTCCTGAGCCTGACGGCTCCCCTCAGATGCCACATTCGAGTACTCAGCCTACTCGATTAAAGGAACTCCATTTGGACAAAGGTGCAGGGAAAAACCTCCGGGACATAAAAAACCCAGTGGGAAAAACAAAATTCCCGGAGGTAAAAACCTGCACAGTTCCTGAGCCTGACGGCTCCCCTCAGACCCTCAGATGCCCTGTCTGCCTATATTAAAGTTAGCCAAATGACCAGGTTATAGGAATTCTGATACTCGCTTGTGATGTAAGAGGATCTCAGCCTGTCACGGGCTCCCCTCTTGTTCTCTGCAGACTGTGTCGCTGCGGCAGGAGCAGGGGGGAATGATGGGCCGTATTTATAACCAGAGGAGAGGCACGGAATGCGCGAGTGGGCGACGGGCCAGTCCACGAGATTCCCTCAGCGGGACTCCAGAGTCTTGCAAGGTAAGCGCTGTCAGCATGTGAATGCGAACGTGATTGCCCAATTTAATTTGAAGTCTACGGGTACAAATCCACGTCCGAGCGCGGTCGATGTTACACAGGATTGGAGTAAATTGGAGTAAAGAGGTTGCAGCAGCCAATGTCGGATCCCTGATCCCCAATGACGCGAACAACCACTCACCTCGAAAGGATTCGAAAAAGCGCTATCTCCAGACTCCAATATCGGCTGGGCCATTATGGGATGTGGATGTTTAATGGTCCGCGAAGTGTGGGTGAGTGAGCTAGAGACGCGTCGGGTTTGTTGACGTGTTCTGGTGGGCGAGAGCGTGAGGAGCATCTGATCTGTGTAACCCCAGAGTGCTGGCAACACAGTCATCAGCCCGAATCCGAAACATTAATTAATTAACTGCATGAAATAGCCGAACTTTGCTTTCACCCGCTAATCTCCGTCTTGAATGAGCAAACATTTCGCCTTTCCGTCGACAATAGCCACCACACCACTACTTGGTGTCAACCACTCGCCAGAATACAGAAAAGACACTGTCTCCAGAATCCTATATCAGCTGTGTGTTGTTCATCCTATAACTATGCAAAAAGAATTCCCTATGGGATAGTGAGAATTGTTCGACCAACCTGAACAATACTCCAGCCATCATTAAATGCGAAATGCGCGTCCGTGCGCACGGTCTGCTGCCTTCTCAGCCGCTTCACGTGTTCCTCCACTTGAGCCGCACTCGTGCGTGTTCTTGTCAGTTTACAGCTTTGTGTTAGGCACCTCACTATCGACAAACACCTCTGGAGGGTTCAAAAATGGCGCTGTTCAGCTGAGTCCCTGTGGACCAATACAAGGTCAACTACTTCCTAGTGCTTCGGGAATTGTTGATGTATTAGCGAGGAGAGGGCCGCGTTGCTGACGGGTTGCGGAATCGGTGCGACGGGGCGCGTCGGTAAGCGCGCCCAACAGCATCCGATCTGTGCGACCCCCAGAGTTCTGGTGAGACAGTCATCGGTCCGAATACGAAATCTTAATTGGTTAAATTAATTGCATGAAATAGCCGAGGTTTGGTTCGTAAGGTGCACCTAATTAATGAATGAATCAATCAGAATCACGAGGAACTCGTTCAGTCAGTCCCAGACAAGATGAACTGCCCGCCCAATAATTAATGCTGGCCTATACACTCCTTACTGCGATGGCCATAATTCCTGGCTCAGCACTCGCATTCACTTAAAACAACTCCCAATGTATTGTTACAGAAAGCGGGTTGTAGATTTGTTTGGTGTGGAATCACCGACGGCAGGACTTACGGCACTCCGGCCGAGCCCTAATTTTGTGTGGCATCTACCTACCTGCCTACGCGTTGCAGGCTCATGCAACTGTATTAATCCTGATGCGTATGCGGTTGGCCAGCATTTGAAGACACCCTACGCCAGACTGAGCTTATCCATCCAACTTGTACAGAGACCACTTGGTTCGGGACAAAGGATACAGCACTTATTGAATGTACAAAAGCATTTCGACCAGTGGCACAGTCACACACAACGGACGAAAAATGGGTGAGTCCGACTACTGATTGTATCAGAAGAGAGGCTATTTCTCTCGGGCCTTTTTACAGACCTAGTGAAGGACGTGCTGCGGATATGCAGGAGACACCGATTCTTCCTGATGCAGATCCTGGCGTGCAAAAGTCACGGCACGGTAGAGCTCAGTCGTAATATGCCATAAGTCCACAAACGACTGCAGAATAAGGCCATCTAGGCCCTTTGGCTCTGTGAGCGTGTGAGCGTTATCAATTCACGTGACATATTGCCCTTAGTTCTCCTCAAACTCCGTCGTTCACAGAGCGTCCAACTACAATAAAAAGGAATTTGCATTATCAGTTACCATGATAATCGCCATGTTTAATTTGCCTCGTGTGGCTTAGCTGTTAAGCAAGCTCACGTGCTTGCCACTTTGGTGTCGGCAGAAACGCGCGTGTTGAAGCGCGTCGAGGCGCGTGGCAGACGCGTTAAGGAATGCCGAAAACTCTAGAACTGCGTATAATTGGGACAAGCGTTCCCAGATTGGAAACCATAATTAAACGATGAGCAGGTGGCCGGGACACGTGGTGGTATCGTACCTATTATATTAATCTAGTTCTATTATCTATAATATCTATGGTCCTATCTATATGAAACAAAAGATCTATAATATTTACACAAATGAAAAAAAAAAATCTATGCCCAAAAATGATCCAAGTAACCCAAAAATAATGATAATGTCATTGTCGTATCGTCGTTAAAAATAAATGCAAGAAGATTAACACTGCTCTATATGCTTCCCAACAGGCCGCGTTGAACACGACGGTGGTTCTTGTGATGGGTTGTATTATGATGATTGCCATTATTCAACACGAACCCGCATTGTCCGGGGAATTGGCGGTCGGTGAGAGGTTGCGGGATCCAGCCCTGCTTAACTCCATTAATGAAATTCCAAGCACCGGGACCGGTGTGAGACCAAAAGAAATAACCGGTCGAGTTGCCTTCAAAGACGTCCATTTGTGCTTCGACAAACGATCTCACGATACTGACGAGCTCTGGACTCCAATTTGACGAATCGTCGGACGTGCACTGGCATCCGTATTCATAACAAGATGTACCCGCGGTCGTGGTGCCATTCGAGTACAGACAAATTTCCTCGGCAGCAGACCATTCACCGGCATAGGTCGGCATGATATTTGTCGAGTTCTGCAGAGTGTATTGATAGTCGCACGCCGTTGAAACGTGTCCGGGTGCGTCGAGGTCTGTCGTCTCGGGAGTGAAGACTTGGTAAATATGGGAGTCGAGCCCGAGCTGGCCGTAAGACGCATCAACTGTCGACGGCATGTCAGACCAGTCCGATAGGTTGACAAATGAGTCGTGCATGATGATTTGAAGATTTTTGTTATGAGTCAACGACTTGCGGACTTCGGCAAACGCGTCGATGTAGAACTGGCGAGTGACAGAGACGTTGTTAGGATACCACGAAATTGGTTCGTTGATGAGCTCGACGGCGACTACAACACTCGAGTAATTCTTAGCCGAGTATTTATGTGCCAGGGATTTGAGGACCGAGATGGTCGCATTGATGTTCTCATCATATACCTGCCAATCGGCATTACCGGCATGACCTGAATTGTCAAACCCATTTTGGGATCCGGGCACGCCGTGCAGATCAACCCAGACCTTGAGGCCGGCTTTCTTGGCCCAGTGGATGGCCTGGTCGAGGTAGTTCATAGCGCCCATAACATATGGCTGGGAATTGTCTTCAACGACGGACCAGTAGCCGATTGGAATGCGAAGAGCATTGACGCCGTAGGATGCGAGTTCTTTGACTGTTTCTTGCGTGAAGAAGGTCGACCAGTGCTCCTCGAGAGATTCTCGGGCCGCGTCGGGCCCGAGAATCTCACACAAGCTGTATTCATCAGTCGCGTTGGGAGCAGCGTCCCAGATATCACCGCCAAGCCATTGTTCGAGAATAAGCCAACCACCGACATTGACACCGCGGATGGGGGTGTTGCTCTTTTTGTTGGCGATGGTGACGTTGTCGATGGTCATGTTGTCGAAGAATGCGCTAACTGGCCGTAGCAGCGCAAACAAGGCTGCTGCCACGCAAATGAATGTAAAGAACTTCATTGCCGCTGTCGCTACTGCTGTTCGCTGGAATGAGTGAGGATTTCAAAACGACAGGAAGGGGAGTCGACGGGATGATATATATGATTGCCGCGGCTGGGCGATTAAGGTGACCCATGCGAAACAAAGCTGGCTGGGCTGCATTCCGCGGAGGCTGGACCTGGCTGAACAAATCTGCGGCAGAATTCTTTTTGCCATGGAAATGAAAACTCGTGTGCCTTGGAAAGGAGTTTGCGTTGGGAACAAGCTTCTGCGACAAGTGTGTGGCTGGGCTAGGTACCTTGACAGTAAATTTCTGCAGGGGGTTACAGCCAGACGCAGCAAGTGGCTCAGTGGCGCAGTATCTAGCCCCTGAAACACCGCCCTAGTGGCTGCGTGGCTGGTTCGACGCTAGGAAGTGAACCGAAAGCACGCGAGCAATATCGCTCATGCTTAGTGGGGGCTAATTTTATATTTTATTTTATTTTGTCAATTATTAATCGGCGCCATCATATACTGACGACAACATGTGGGCCTTTTCCGGTCAGCAAACTCCAGCCTCCGGTGTATCTCCGATGTTGTGTGCGGCTGCTGCTCCAGGGTCAAGGAAGAATCAATGAGAGCAATTTGGCGAGTTATTATTACGACCCCTCGCTTGCCCGGCGTTGATAACATCGAACAAGAAGGAGGCCAAGCCTGTCAAGTGAGACGGGATTGATCCGCAGAAAGCAAAACGGCAGGAGGCATGGCTTATGATGTGGTTCGGTTCCTGCATTAGTTGATGTCTTAACTGCTATTACTTGCTTGGTGCCTTGCAGGCAGCCGCAATGATCGCCTTCACCCAGCCCCCAGCCATGCAAGGAGACAGACAATCACGCATCACGTACGCACCAGCAT
This sequence comes from Lipomyces yamadae, assembly GCA_030556285.1. Lineage (NCBI taxonomy): Eukaryota > Fungi > Ascomycota > Lipomycetes > Lipomycetales > Lipomycetaceae > Lipomyces > Lipomyces yamadae. Next base: position 26,124 of record JAKTPU010000041.1, on the reverse strand, counting down.
GTCCAACGGCTGACGATCGAATTATCGAAAAATAATGAATATTAACATACAACAGATTTTCTTCAGTTAACTCCTAAATTCATTGACCTTAAAGTCGCGGTCAACAAAGAACATTGTTCGCATTCAAGGGTATGGTACCCGTGTTCTAATTTAGTCTCGGCTCAACGTCGTCCTCATGGGAAGTAATTAAATATCTAAAAAAGAAACAAAAAAAAGTAAATATATAATTGCAGCACCTACGATTCCAGCGTGGTCTCCCACCGCAGTACTAAGTAGGCCCAAAGAAGCTTAACTGGTGTTGATCGGACGGGGAACTGTGCTTTCTTCTTGGTATGGCCGCAACTGGCATTTTACGTACGCAGGTCGCTGACATTTTGCTGGAGGTACAAGTTCTAGAACGATATATAAAGTTAATCGATAATTGAATATATACACATCAGAGGAGATCCAAATCTGTATGATTTAATGTCTCTTCTAATTTCAAGCTCATGGATCATGATACATGCTGACACTGCATATGCTGCAACATCTGGAAGAATAAATATGAAGAAATACCAATCCTGTGATTTGCAACTTAGCACATTCCAGCAATTACTCATTTATCGGTCACATTCTAGTAGCAAAGCACACAAAAACTCTTCTCCATGCAATCAGCTCATTACTGCTTCCGTTACCCTGCTTACATTAGTTAGGCGATTATTTAGCATTTCAGGGAACAACTGCTGATCGCGTACAATGATCACTGCCGATATCTCAATTCACTAAACCTTTGCATGCCGCGTTGGACAGCGTACTTGAGAGCCGAACACTTGTGTCCAAGGCGGATCTCCTGTCAATTCGCCAGACCGGCTATATATCGACGACTAGTGCGACCACATAGTACTTACATATCAGCCCACTGGTCAACCCGACAATTTACTTCTATCAGAGATCAATTGGATAATACTGCTACTGCTCATACAAACAATACTATGGCAGCAATGGATACAAGCGGACCTCCCGGACTTATGGTGTGGATCGATTGCGAAGTAGGTCCCCCGGTCGCGATCTCGCGTATTCGCTTGGCACAAAACTGATCCAAGTGCAGATGACGGGCCTTGACGTTTACAATGATAGAATTATAGAAATCGCATGCTTCGTCACTGATGGCGATCTCAACGTTGTCGAACCCGTACGGCCCTTTGCGTTTCTGTTATGTCGTTCATCCCTGCTAATTTGCACGATAGAACGGGTTTGAACAAGTGATTTCGTGTCCGGATAAGATCCTCGAAAGTATGGACGAATGGTGCATAAAGCATCATGGTGAATCTGGATTAATTGCCAAAGTCCGTGCATCAACGACCTCGACCATGGATGCCGAAATCAAGCTTTTGAACTATTTGAAAAATGAATGCGGCCTGACTGAACCCCGAACTGGGATGCTGAGCGGTAATTCTGTACATATGGATAAGGAATTTTTGCGACGGGAAATGCCACAGGTTAGGTTAAGTTAGTTATTATATATTTTTGGTCCCGCTAACAACTCCTGTAGTTGGTCAATTTCCTGCATTATCGTATTATTGACGTCTCCACTCTCAAGGAACTTGCCAGACGACGTAATCCGACATTAAAGAAGAATGCGCCAGTGAAAAAGTATAATCATACGGCAAAGAGTGATATCCTCGAAAGCATCGGAGAGCTCCGGTACTACTATGACAACTGGCTTTTCTCCGACAAAACAGATAGTTCCGCATGAAAAAATTTAAACGTCTATTATAATATCGCAGCCATAGAACGCCATTGAATGATATATAATTTTACAAGCGAACACGTTTACTTTTTTGCAAAGAAGCTTGTCAATTTCCGGGTACCACTTGTATCGACCTTTTTTAACTTCCTAACCCCGTTGCTGGCCATGCCATTCTTGCCATTTTTTTTAGTCTTCAATGCCTTACTATCGTCATCCTCATCCTCAAACTTGTGCTTGCCATTACTCGCCATAGCCCCACCTACCATCATCTTCTGCTTCATCATCTCTTCCGCCCTGGCCTTCTTTAGCTCACTCATAAACTCATCTAACACCTTCTTCTCACTCGCAAACCCACTCATGAATTCGGCAGCAACCGACGATGGCAAGTATCCTGCCAGTATTGTGATCGCGACTTGGCGTTTGGCCAAGTCGTACATCTCCTCTGGTGTGGTCTCATCGAACCTGACAGGCGCGAGCTTATTGGTGACGTGTATATTTGTTAACTTTGCTGGCAAATTGTTCGCGATACCGGTAATTCGACCCGACAGTAACCGGAACAACTTCATTCGTGATAGTCGATAACAACCCAGTCCACCCCCTGTCACCTCAATCCTGTCTGTGATTTTTTCCAGTTCAGGTTCCAGGAGCGCGTCGATATGTCGGTATGCCGGTGTCTCGCTATGCAAACAGTCAAAAATATCCTCCCATGTCCGATACTGCGGTTCATGTTGGACTAGTACCCGGACAAGAAAAAAGAACGGGGCCACCTTCGTCGCTATGCACACCTGGGACGACGATATCACGCACCCTCCCGCAATATCTTCGCCGTAATCACAATCTTCTGGCAATGACTGCTCAGAAATAAGAATGGAATGAGGTGCCACCGAGTGATCAATGATCGTCAGCTCGTGAATGGCGGTGGCCAGTCGCTGCGAACGCGTCACCAGATACCGCGTGGGCACACCCGTCGATGGGTGCGGTAGCGTAATTATTATGATGTTGCTCCTCGCTGCCGAATTGCCATCGCCACCTCCTCCTTTATCAGCCGGTAATATAAATAGTCGTGGCATTGTCTGCTTCTTGTGTTTATGCAAAAACGAGAGTTGCAGGGTTCAAAAGAATATACTCCAAACTCGTGCGGCTCGACCTACGCGAACGCGTATCAGCGATTTCACGCGTCGGTTTCTTCAACAACTACTGGGTGGGGGTCCATCCCAAACCAAATCCTTCCTTGCCAACCACCACCCGGTCTTGAGATATGGACTCGACAGCAATAATGGCTCCAAACCCAGCGGAATGCTCGCGGTCTCCTGCCACGGGGGACGGTGTGTCCGACGACGACGACGACGAAGGTGAGTGTCCGACGACGGCGGAACGGTCAAAAAAATATTACTAATAGCTAGCTACAGAAATACTCATTTTGAAACTAAAACAGTCCGAAGCTGAGCAAGCAAGACTACGGGCGGAACAGGAAGCCTTAAAGGCCAAACTTGCCCTCTGCGAGCTCAAGCGGAAGAAAGCGCTTAAACGTCAGCAACCAGCAATGACAACGCCGAAGAAGCAGCATATGTCGTCGTCAGATCAGTCACCATCATCATCCCCGGATTGTGTCCCTCCAACCCCGACAGACGACCTTGTCCTCGTCGGCCGTCACGCTTCACCGGCGACACGGTCGACCAAGCCACGCAAACTTTTCTCGCCCGAATTACAAAAAGTTCACAATGACGAAATCATCAAGCGCCGTCGTCTGGATTGCTCACCTTCGATCAAGAACTCGATCCTTCCCACCATCCTGCGTGCCTCGCCGCCGCCGCCGCCGCCGCGGCGTGCCAACAGTAATAACCCAGAAGTGCTCGTCCCGAAATCGCCATCTCCGATAAAACCGAAAAAGCATGACGACGTCGTTCTCTTGCGGCAGAGGTTAGGTCTCGACAAGGGACTGTCCGCCCACGACTTATCACTTACTGGGCACAACAAGAAAAAACCGAATAAATTGACAGAGACTGTGCCTAAAAGTAGTGTCGTCGTCGGCAGCAAGGCTGACATGGGGCGGAATGGAATGCATGTTGCGCCTACGATGGGATTGAAATCCACCCAGATGGCCCGGATGGCACGGACGCGTCAAGAGGCACTCGAGAAACGCCGCGGGACGGTGTATGCTGACATGCTGAAACCTGTCAATGACAGCACGACTCTTAACACAAGCATTACATTCGCAGAGCGTTTGAAGGCCGCCCGACGTGGCAACAGCGTCAAGAAAGCCCGGTGTGATCAGGCTGGTGAGAAGAAGTTGACCGTTCCGAACGACGACGCTGATACGGCTGCTCATAAGGAGGACAACATATACCCGAATGAGGAAGGCCGCAACGGAACAAGTAAGCCACCAGCTGGTGCTGACTCTGATAGTGACGACGACTTGGAAATAGAGTCGCCTGTGTGTTCGACAGAGTCATCCTCCGTAACTGCCACTTCCTTAAAGACTACGTCTGCTACCGCGCCTACTCCGTCCGTCGTCACCTTGGCATCAAAGTTATCAGGTACCCAAACAGACTTGTACGACTCGCACACAAATCTCACGCTCTTGACCCGGTATACCTCAGTGGCAGACATGGCCACGATCATGCGCGATAAGAAGATATTCACAGTCTCGAGCCTCTACGCTGCCGTCACACCACCGGAATACAACTCGCCTGCGTACCCTGATTGGGCCGTGTTTGGCGTTGTCGCCAGGAAATCGTCAATAATGTACAGCAAACGGCACGCTACGGTCAAGAAAAACACAACAGCAGACGAAAAACTTGCGGCTGTCGAACAACCAGACAAGACGTCAAAGGAATTGAATAAGATTATTGCCAATGCGACTGTTGAGTCTGGTACATATGGTCATGGTCGACGTCCCAGACCAACCGCCCAAGACCGGAACAAGTCGAAGGAGGAAGATGCAGACGAGGAAGAGAAATCGATGCAATCCCGGCGATATTTTATTCTCAAGCTCACCGATCTCAAACAAGATGTCGACGTCTTCATTATGGGACCCGCGCTTGACAAGTTCTGGAAACTTAGACTGGGTGACGTCGTGGCGTTTTTAAATCCCGGCGTATGGTCGGCAAGGGCCACCGCCGCAACTGGGTTCAATCTGAACATGACGGAGCGCGACGACCAAGTCGTTGAGGTTGGACGGGCCCGCGATTTTGGAATTTGTAAAGCCATGACCCGGAAAGAGACCCCGTGTCAGAATTGGGTCGATCTGCACAAGACAGAGTATTGTGAGTTCCATATCGAATTGGCCGTGAGACGGACGTCCAACCGGCGGGCCGAGGTCAACAAAGGGTCAGTCCATTCAATGGTTGATCAGGTATATTTGGGACTGACAAAAATGGCAGGACTACAATGTTTTCACCAAAAAGGAATGGCCATAGGATGATCATGACGCGCGGTGGCGGCCGCGAAGGCTTATTACCGGACCCACTCGCTCCTAAGCCTGATCGCGCGAACAGAAATGGTGCGAAAATATATTGTCTCGAGCGTTTCCAAGACGACGATATGAACTACGAGGCCGCGCCCCCTACATTCCGTGGCCATTAACGTCAAGGATTTGTATATAGATATAGAGAGAGTGTATATTCATTGAAACCTACATTCTAAAAACATACATTCATCTACAATTCCACGCTACTAAACACTTTCTGGGCCATCTGGGCTAATACTCTGGCCCTATCTGCCCTCGGTAATTCCTGAAACACTTCGTACACACTCTTTCCCTCGCTATCCCTGATACTTCCCAATTTGGCGCCAATCGCCAAACCAGCCAGCGCTCCTGGCACGTTCGCGATCGTGAAACCTAAAACTCCGCCAGCTAGTCCCGTGAGGATCGTATAAAATTTGCGGGTGCTGCTGCTTTCGGTATTATCGGCATCTGTGGTAGACCTGTCGCCGGCTCGTGCGAACGACGACGCTTCGAATTCAGAGTCCCGGAACATTTCTTCAAATGCGGCCCTGAATTCGTCCTGGTACGTTTTCTGTCGTTCTTCTTCCGTCGTGAAATACGACGACGATTGGTTGGTACCACTTGCTTGCTCATTTTGCTGTTTCTCGTCCTGGCGTTTCCGATCGTATTCGGCCCGACGCTCATAATCGCCAAGAACAAAATACGCGTCCGACACTCGCTGAAAATCTCTGGTCGCGGTCTCTGCATCGGCAGATGATGGTGGGAAACGGTCTGGGTGTGTCGCAAGGGCAGCCCTGTTTGATAAGTCAACTGTTTTGGTCTTGATTTACCTTATGCCAGCAGTAATTGGTATAGCACAATAGGCAACATTCAGGCAATATACATACCGTTTATAGGCATCGCGAATGTGCGCCTGTGAGGCGGTGGGATCACATTTAAGCACTCTATAATAATCCGGTAACGCCATCTATTCCGACCTTGTGGTATTTGTTATGGTAGACAGACTATGCTCTTGAACTGCATCGGACACAGGTCTGAATCCGCCACGCAATACATTTTCCGACTAAATGACATCACTCTCGCTGTCACGTGACATCACGTGAACAAACGTTCTCTTTTATATACGATGGGCCAGCTTCCAGCCTCATATAGATTGCCGGATTTAGAATAATATTGGCCTAAGTCATAAACAAACACAAGGTAAAACGTGAAGCACCAAAAAACGAAAGACACAAACCACCTATGATCCAATACTAAAATAACACCTGGCAGTTGCAGACAACAAATGTCAGGAAACTTTCAGGAGTAATGACGTCGTCGCACTTAAAGTTTCAATGTGCGGCTCACGTCCCTATGTGAGGTTAGGGTATTCATCAGGAACTCCAGTTATTTGCTAAGATGAGCAACCACCACGACTGTCTAACGACATACTTTGCAGACAGTTTGACCCCAAAAAGAAATCCGACTTGATAATTACAATACGCCACCAAGAGAAACCCAAAAACAGAATTTTTTTGAGTACGGTAAATGGTTTTCAAATATTTGTCGTCGCGGTAAATATTTTCCGGTGGGTGACAAAAATTAATAATACGGGATAACTTAGTCTATAAAGCAGAAGCAAACTTGACACCCGCAATCGCCTCTAAAACGCGCACAAGTTCCAAATCCCACGTAGATCATGACGTCAGTCAAGGTGCGGCTCATTTCGTTGTGAGGTTAACTCACTAATTTCTCGTCGTTCTAACTTATTGTTTGGACCATAGAGAGGTTGAACCGAACCGTTATTAAAAGGTATAGCCCCTTCTCACCGTGGTAGTATGGTGTTTTAAGGTCTCTATTCGTATTTAATGGTTGGCGCATCTTCCTGGCGCGATTCAGGATCCCCTGAACCCCTGGGAAAATCCATCTGCCCTTCAGATTGTTTTTACCAGATGGTCACTGAGTCTTTGCTCTTAACACTGTGGATGCGGTGGAATCCATGCACACGAAATTAACGCGCACAGCTCAAATTCCTTTGCGAAGTGTGCAAAGGATTTTCTGTGACTGTAATTATCGTTCTTGAAGCCAGGGATCTAAGAGTAACTTTTCCGCGCTGCTCCGATCCGCTGGCCGCTACCTTAGCATCCTTGAAATGAAATTAAGAAAGACCCTCTTCTCATCTCCTGAAATGCAAGAAAATGAATTTTCTAGGCTCTGACCTTTTGGGATAAGCGCTTTGCTAATCTGTTTGTAGACGAAATACCACAGAAGTCAACGCGATCGTTTGGCGACGAAGTTCAGAGTCGCCAAGCGGACTAGGCATTGTGAACATTTGCTTAGAAATTAAGATGAACAGGTGTGATTTTATTATTTTTCGGGTGATTGACATGTATGTATAAAGAAGGAGGGATGAATTAGATCTTCGCTTTTGCATCCATTGCATTCTGGAGTCTCCTGGCGACTGCGTCGATATATTCCTCGGTAGTAACATATATGATAAAGCCACCCTTAGATCTGATCATCGTTGCGACCATGTCGTCGATCAAAAAGGTATTTGCACCAAATGCCCTTCTCCTCAAACTTGGCCTTGAAATCGCTGTCGTATATTTCCTGGAAAATGACGAGAGTTCCGTCGACAATGCGTGACTGGATCAACAACAAAAAGCCAACTTAGGAAGGAGTTAAACAAAAGTTGTGACCATGTGACTAGAGTTACACGTGAATTTCCGACGACGCAAGCTACTTACTTATTGTGAACACGATATAATTCTTCGATTATTATAAGACAATCAAGCATCCGCAAATAGATAGTGAACAGGATTGTCCGCTTAGTGCGAGCCTCTCTAGTGCTTTTAAGAATCCGCGGATCAATATGTTAGACGAGCAACCAATCTCATTACCCAGACTTCGAAACTCCGTGGCACTGGTTGTGCCCCAACAGCCTTCAGAACCGCCGACCGATCGGGATTTGGCCGCTGCTAGAGTATATTTTGCTTGTGTGCGGACTAGTAGAGATGGTTGGTTTTCCTGTTCGGATCAAACACAGAAAATTACACCATGGCTAACATTAATGGAAAGATGGCGGCTTGCCCGATGATCAACGACCATCTCAGGAAGAAGAGGCTGACGCTCTCCGTTACTTAAATGACGTTAGAGAGAAAATAAGAATTTCACGTGAGGTTCTTTGGAGTTGAACAAGTAAGGTGCTTACGGCTTCTAACAGTTGCTTCAGGACCGGATCCGATGCAAGAGATATTTCGGCGATTGGACCGAATGGACCAAAGTTTGGAGCGTCGCTTGACTAACATTGAGAGTGGTTTGGAGCGCGTTGTATGGGCACAGAATTTAAGCACATTGTTGCCAGTTGCTCTGGTATGTATGCACTACAAAATTTATGCATTCATATTGCCCCAGTAACATTTGAATTAGAATGCCAATAGGCTCGCGGATGGCGAACGTATCCCATTTTTTGTAGTCCCTTTTCGGGACGGATCTCTACCGACACATCCACCCGTATGTATGCAAAGATAATTCTGGAATATCAAATCGATCTTACAATAGCAATTAGCATAATCTGGCCGCTCTGTCCAGTTTCGCTGCAATTGAAGGACTCAACATGGACCAATTGAGGGCATACTGTGGCGGATATCAGCTGTATACTGAAAACGCGGTCCAGATGAAAGCGTGTATTAAAGAAGCGATTGGCAAATATTAATAGGATGATCAGGTTACTTTGCTTTGAAGGTGATTATTACAATTTAGCCTACCAAAAAAAAAATTCCAACCTGGATAAGTTGCAAAATTCCCCCCCAAAAAAAAAAAAAAATAAATTTATTTTATTTACAACAAAAAAACACAAAATGCTTGGGTCCATGGCTGCCAAATTTATCGTTGCAAAGTGAATATTTTTCGGGGTGATTGACATGTATTTGTATGGAGGGAAATATATTAGATCTTTGCTTTTGCATCCATTGCATTCTGGAGTCGCCTGGCGACTGCGTCGATATATTCCTCGGTAGTAACATATGCGGACCGGTCCTTCTTGCCCTGCGCGAGTGCAAGGTCCTTGGTCATGATGCCATCGACATTGACTGTGTCGATGGTCGCTTTCTCGAGAGTGCGTGCAAAGTCTACGACCTCACGGGTGACATCGAGCTTGCCCCGCTGCTCGAGACCGCGTGTCCAGGCGAAGATAGATGCAATCGAGTTGGTCGAGGTTTCACGGCCCTTTTGGTACTCACGGTAATGACGGGTGACAGTGCCATGGGCAGCCTCAGACTCGAAAGTCTTGCCGTCGGGCGAAATCAAGAGAGAGGTCATGAGTCCGAGTGATCCAAAGCCCTGGGCGACGATGTCGGACTGCACGTCGCCGTCGTAGTTCTTCATGGCGATGATGAAGCCACCTTTAGATTTGATCATCTGGGCGACCATGTCGTCGATCAAACGGTGTTCGTACCAGATGCCCTTCTCCTCAAACTTGGCCTTGAATTCGCTGTCGTATATTTCCTGGAAAATGTCCTTGAACCGACCGTCGTAGCGTTTCAGGATCGTGTTCTTGGTCGACATGTAGAGCGGATAACCCTTTTGGAGCGCCATTGCGAACGAAGCGTAAGCAAACCCTCGGATTGACTCGTCCGTGTTGTACATAGCAAGGCCGATGCCAGGGCCCTTGAAGTCGTACACGGTCTTTCGGACCGGCTCACTGCCATCTGCGGGAGAAAAGACGAGCTCGAGCTTGCCGGCGGACGGATAAACGACGTCGGTGGCCTTGTACTGGTCGCCGTGGGCGTGACGGCCGATAATGATAGGCTCTGTCCAACCGGGCACGAGACGCGGGATCGCGGGGATCACGATCGGTTCACGGAAGACAGTGCCGCCGAGGATGTTACGGATGGTGCCGTTAGGCGAGAGCCACATCTTCTTGAGTCCGAACTCCTTCACTCGAGCCTCGTCAGGAGTGATTGTCGCGCATTTGACACCGACCTGGTATTTGAGAATGGCCTGGGCGGCGTCGACTGTGACCTTGTCGTCGGTTTGGTCTCTGTATTGGATTCCGAGATCATAGTACTTGAGGTCGACGTCGACGTATGGCAGGATGAGCTAGAATTTAGATCATTAACATCATCCACTGTTCACCCTGCCCTGGATTCAAAAAAAAATTAAGTATAGTACTTTGTCTTTAATCAATTGCCAGATAATTCTGGTCATCTCATCGCCGTCCAATTCGACAATTGGATTCTTGACCCGGACCTTGGTGGAGACTGAGTGGGAATTAGTCACAGGTCAATTTGTCCCAAAAAGAAAAAAAAAAATAAAATAATTGTCCAAATTACAAAACATTTTTTTTTCCGGCAAAACCGCTACAGTGTTTTGGAAGACACAATTAGTTGGAACTGAGGAAGATTCACTTACATCCGGAAACCATGACGGTGAACTCCGACAGACCAGCGAATGCAGAGCGGCCGAGAGTAGGACGGACAGGCCTAGACAGCGACGATGACGAAAGACCGCGGACCCGGCAGACGGAGGAGGAGAGCGAGAAATGGGATTTTGCCGGGATGCGGGCGGCGCGGACAGTGTGCGCAAGGGCGAGCGAGGCCATTCTTATATATCTGTGGCGGCGGGGGTGGTGGTGGCGGAATGGGGCACCGTGTGAACCATCAGATAATAATTATTTAAGAAGTATTTCTCGGAGGTCATCGTGAGAAGGGACCGAGCCAAGGCGTAGTCGCATCGGCAAAGGCCCTTGCCCTGGACCGATCCCACAAGCAGCAAGCAACGACATATTCTTTTATCTCGATTTTTTGCTACACCACGACAAATAGGCTGGTATATGTGTCATCCTATAATGGCTCGGACACGATGGGCAAACTAATATATTAATACATACTTATACAGTATTGCCGTTAGCCGTTTAGGCGTCAACCGCCTCCTTACTTTCTTTCTTTCCTATCCTCTTATTCATTTCCTACCCAATTGCACGTTATGATTATGAAATAAACGAGCTAAATACAAAACAAACGCCAGGTTGAACGATCTTAATGATTAATTATATGTATGTCGTCTCCGAGATCGATTTGTGCGCAATCTAAACACAGTGTAACAAAGCTGTCTTGACTTCACGACATATGTTAAAACCAACCCTTACAATGCCATGCTCTTCTTGATTTTAGCAATGGCAAGACCAGGATTCAAACCCTTAGGGCACGTCCTCGAGCAATTCATAATGGTCTAAAAAATCAACTTAGTATCGCGTTACACCACCAGAAAAAAATAATTAAAAATGAATCTCACATGGCATCTATAAAGCGACATTGAGTTCTCAAGGGCAAGCTTTCGCTGCTCAGTGGCCTGATCACGGCTGTCCGCCAACCATCTGTAGGTCTGCAATAAGATCGCGGGACCCAGGTACTCGGACTGGTTCCACCAGTACGAAGGGCAACTTGTGGAGCAGCACGCGCACAAAATGCACTCGTACAATCCATCCAGTTTTTTGCGGTCCTCGATCGACTGCAGCGTTTCCTTGCCGTCTTCAGGGTACTCCGTGCGCTGCAAATACGGCTTGATGGACTTGTATTGCTTGTAGAACTGGGTCAGGTCGGGAACAAGGTCCTTGACGACAAACATGTGTGGGAGAGGATAGATCTTGGTTGTCTGGGTCAAGTCTGTATCGATACGGCAAAGACACGCAAGCGTGTTGGTGCCATTGATGTTCATCGCGCACGATCCGCAAATGCCTTCACGGCAGGACCGTCGAAACGTGAGCGTCGGGTCTTGCTCGTTCTTGATCTTAATGATCGCGTCCAACATCATGGGACCGCATTCGTTCAAATCAACCTCATAGTCCTGCATACGGGGCTTCGCAGACGGCTCGTCAGGGTTCCATCTGTAGACCTTAAGCTTCTTCATCCGTGGCGGATTGGCTGGGCGGGCAGGCTCCGAAGTCGCCGTGGCCATGCCTCGCACTGTCGAGACCGCGCCGGCACGCATGGATAAGGCCATGCTGCGGGAAACGGAACCCACAATTGTGTTGCTCATGACAGCAAGAGACGTTCGGCAGGCGTTCATTGTTCCTTTTGTTGTTATTTCTAAGATTCGATTGTCAATCGGCAGAGAGAGCGACTTATCGTTAGGACGAAGGCTGGAAAGGAGACCATAAATGTTGCAAAAAAAGTTCACATATGCGCGGGGAACTTTCGGCCCTTGTGTAAAGTTCCGATTGGCTGCAGAGTGCCATTGCGCGACGGGTTTGTGGCGTATCCGCCATGGTCGCGATGGTTTTGGCGCGTAACCGGCTCGCTGCGATTGGCCCATTTATCAGACGATGTTTTTTTACCCGGTTTGACCATAAACCAAAGCCTACGAGCCACTAAGTACTGGCAGTTTTCAGTGTTGACATCTTTTTTTCACGATAATAGTCGTTGTGCTCTACAGTTTTGTGGTCCTGGCAACGTAGCTAACCGTTTTGCGGCCAGTATATCCAGCAATTGCTGTCACATTCACCGAGAGCAAAAGCTGGTGGTCCCGTATCCGGAGCTTCCTAATTCCACCGGAACGTATCGGATACCGACAAAACCCGCAATCTTGCCAGATTAAAAAGTCCTAAATTATATACCTTAATATACACATACGATCAGAGTGAGCCTCTGCACTCATGACCTTTTATACAATGAATTTACCGCCCAGCTCCGTTTAACCCAAATGAAACGACCTCACATGCTAACGTGGCCACATCAACAAGCACGACCTGGCCTGTTTCCGAAAACTTTGGTAGAGTTACCAGCCTGACCCGTTGTCCATTGTCACCATCTATTATCTTTGTCTTAAACTCTGGCTGGTTACCGGCAAAGAATAAATGTGGTGTTTCGTTCAAAATGAACGGGTCGCTGTCCCGGAAAGGATAGCTCCCTAAAGAATATTTGTCTTAGTCTTCAGTAAACCTAACCAGAAACACGTCACTTACACAAAGTATCGGGAGCAGTCGGCGCGCAGTGTTGCCATCGTAGGTTATATTCCATCATTTGTAATCTGTCATCGCCTTCGATGTACCTGAAAATATCGTCGACTGGCTGTCCGCCAGTTCCAAGAATCCTATCGAACGTGTTAAAATATTAATGTCGAAAGCTTTATCAGAACCTGTCGTATCCTCACCGTAACCCTTCAATATCCCACCAGCACGGATTCGATACAGACCTAAAACTTGACCCCAGAAATCTTCTGGTTCTGGGCACCAATGCCGGATTAATCGGTTGTTGGGGATAGGAGTAATTCGTCGGATCCTGCTCTCCGGGCATTATATCTACCGAAACTGAAGTACTCAAATCAGCTAACAAACTGTCTAACGCTTCCGTCGGCTTTGAGTTATACGATTTCGAGTCATATCCGTACTTTTTCTTCTTTTTCTGGGAGTTATTATCTTGGCTGTCTTCGTCTCTTGACACCGGACTGTCGCGATTTGCAAACGAATTGCCTGCAACTATGACGTGGATGATCTCGGATGCGCGCTTAGAGTCCTACGACGGGTTAAGCAGACAAAATCGTGGACACTGAATTAATAAACATTCACACTTACATCAGATCCGCCGAGTTCACCCATGAGGTACTCAAATAGCATAGACGTCTCGTAGGTCTCATGAATATCGCCACTAACTTGCAAACCCGACACCAGCGCGACGTATTTTCGCTCGTGTCCTGTCGAGATCTCTCGTGGCACCTGAGGGGCAAGCTCAGGATACCTGATATCAACGACATCGAAGTCCCCGCTAGTCGTCTCGCTACCCAGAACAGCAACAACGCAGCCGGTAACTAATAATTCGCTCTTGATCGTTGATCCCACGAGATTTACACGTCCTGATTCGTCTTCAAGCATAACTGCATCGTGTTGCGGGTCCACGAACTTGTCTTTGGAGATTGGCGCGGTGGTCCAAAACTAGCATACAAAACTAATTAGCATATTGGGGAAAAGAGAAAAGAGGTTTTTCTGCTCTATATTCACCTCCTTAGTAATCTCGTCCAAGATGTTTGGTTTCAAGCTCATTTCAATGTAGATTGTGCCGACAACCCAACAGAACTCGCCCTGTCGAACGTCCAAGACTCGATCTACCGCTTTAACCTCCTGACTCAATATCTATTGCCTTTTATGTTAGTGCCCGCCAGCCAGACAGGGGATGGATCAAGTCGACGTACACTCATGCCATTCCATGCCTCAGCAGCGACTTTAGACACACGCGGCTTGAGAACAGTAAGCCTAAGAAAATACAAGCTCGCATATTGTTGTTCATAAGACTTTTCCGTATTCTTCAACACGAATTCATCGTTGTATTTTGATATTAACCCGCGTGCTGACGCCCGGCGCTCGAAGGTTGGAAATGTTTCGTCCTCTCTGTCGCATCAAGTACGTTAGCGATTGGAATTGGGGCCAAAAAAAACAACAACAGTGATCTACTTCGGAGAAGAAAGTAAATAATCTGAATCTACAGCCGAAGATGACGCTACTGGTGACATGATATTCATGAGTTTTGCGTTTGCAGCCGAAGTCTGGTAGTAGTATTTCAAACGTAAGTCTTCCGCCAGGTAATTTACCAAAACTACGCGAAGAATTAACGCGACCAGCATAATTAAGAACAAGTCATCTAACCATCACTGAACTATTATGGGGCCTCATGACAATTGCAAACTCCCACCATAAATTTGAGCCGCACGGTATGACAGGCATTTGGCCACGCGTCCGCCGCCAACTTGCAATAATACCAATTTTAAAGCAAGACCTCATCGTTTTGGATATATATTGTATGCGACTATACATTCCCAAGCCAACGAGCGACCCTAACAACGAGGACGAGGACGAACACCAGACCTATCACACTAACGGATCTGATCCTGCGAAAATGAGAGCGACCGTGATTGATCGGGCGATTAAGAAGCCTTCGAACCTGATGCTGTTAACGTTTACCGGCCTAGTTGTTGCCGCGTTTTCATTTGTTACTTTCTTTGGCAAATTGCCTACGTTGGCAGGATCGTCGGATGATCATGACGATCAGAATAAACAACTGGCCGACGAGGTTGATGAAGAAACTGAAGAAGGACAAGATTCGGAACCGAGTCAAAAGCAAACAGCCGAGAGAAAGGCAAAGTAGGCAGACCTAGTCATTGACTTGCCTGAACAGGGTGTTATGGTAATGATCGTCGCATAATATGGTTGCTTGTCTCCACGCTCTTAGATCGACATATTTTTGCTATTTCTCGCGACCATTTGCAATGAAATGTTCAAAAGCGACATAAAATTAGGTAGTCAATTTCAAAGAAAATAGATGCGACTGCGTGCATATTTGCGTGAATGAAATAAAAACGGATTTGTTTAATTAAGATCCTTGTGTACTTTGCATTGCAACCGGAAAACTTTTCAATCGCGCACTTCGACAAAAAACTTGCACGCGAATTTGTAAAATAACAAAATGAGAATATGGAAACCAATATATACTGACGCTCAGTAATCTCAATGCCTTGACGTTATATTTAACAAACGCCTTAAACCGTATGTTAACTAGAGTTCCTCTATTATGGTTCAGAAACCCAGACTGCCGCACAGGGCGTTGACCTCGTTAAATAACAAGTCTTCCTTTCGTATGCCCTAATTCTGGCCGTTGCTTGTGTCATATCAGTTTCATCCACCCACTGGTTATATTCTGACGGCCAGCCCGTCCATTTTACCAGATAATGGATCTTCCCTTTGATGAGGGCTTTGTCTTTAATTTCCTCGACCTCGCACTCTTCTTGTTCATCCTCGTTCGGGTATTGGTAATGAGTCAGCTGCCTCCGGACCATAATAGGGTTGCAGGAATTGGATTGGGAAAACATCATGTACTCATCATATTGAGTGGGTAGCGCAAGGCGGTATGCCTGCTTACCAATACGTTCAAGTACGCGAAAAGGACAAATGAGCTTTGGTCTGATCTTCTTGGCTTTTGTAACGACACTTGACTGCGACTGGACCAAAGCCCCGAAACCCGGAGATATAAAATATTACAAATCATTACCTTATACAACTGGTAATAAATATGTCAAAAAATACAATTATAAAAATGGCACATGAGTCTATAGTAGGTACGCGTAAGAGCGTATGCGTAGGACGACTCGTTTAGTAATGATTTATTGCTCGTATGCTCCTCATTACCTCTATTATTGTGAAAAATGCTGTCCTGAGGATGTCAATTGAGTTTGGGTTTTGCGTGCTGTTTTGGCCATCTGGTTTAGGGCTGCCTTGGTAGAGGCTTAGCGGACTTGGGTATGGGAGGAGTACGATCTGAGTTCTCGCATGAGCCAGCAGCGCCCGAAGCCCGAGTCTTTGGTTCCACGATGTCAGCCCTTTTGCTATCGACTCAATCAACTATAGACGGCTTTATCAATATCCCTGACGACGAGATTTTACCTACAGAATTAGCATCACAGCTGGCACCTCCAAAAATCAGCATCAGAGTTGGCAGTGGCTAGAGCACGCTGCACGACTTCTGAAACCTCAATCCAGTTCATGCAACACCTACAGCCAAGTACGGCCAGCACCGGTCACTGAGTGGCTATGGGCGTACTTTGAGACTACGACTATTGATAAGGAGTGGATCGTAAAGAAGTCAAAGAAGAGGAGGTTGACAGGTAGGGAGATTCCTTGTGCATACATAGACAATAAGACACACACACAATGTGGCTGGAGAACTATGCACTCATTAAGACAAAACTCAACTGGCAATATGAAGACTCATCTTGGCAAGCACTCTATTTATCCTCCAGAATCTGAGGGTCGGAATAAAGGAGAGAAAGAGCAGACCAGCGTCGTTAGTCTATGGGAGAAGGAGGAGAAACTTAACACACCAACCATTACTAGAAAAGAACCTCATTCGCTGGATAGTCGCAGAAAAGCAGGCATTCACTCAATCTCGAACTACGCGTAACACGAATTCACCAGTCTACCGCGGTTTATTTCTAGTTTCTTGTCTCTTGCCCGATTATAGATACCTCCACCCGTCCCCAACGCTTTGTTGTTCTCATCTGATTTTTCACTAAACTCCAAAGCGCGTGTTCGGACGCAGATCAGATAGAGTAGCACCCACACTTGCTACAGACTTGTCGCGGTTCACACTTTCCGGCTAACATCTTCATTACAACTCTTACTCAGGGCAGATGGCGCCATCTCACGGCCTCGGTTTGGACACACTCGTACGCACAACCACAGGTGTCAAACGGGTCGGAGATGTCCAAATTGGCGATACTCTCTACGATGCAGAAAATCGTCAAACAGTTTGCATTGGTGTTGCACCACCTGTTACGGGGAAGTTGAAGGAGATCAAATATGTGGAATTCGATTCCCGTGCAATGTCGTCTTTCACCTGCGCTCCGGATCATCGACTTACTCTGACCATCACCGGTGCACGACCTTCCCTCTCACTAAGATCAAAAAAAATCATCTGGCTTACTCCCTGTGATCGAAAGTACACAGAGAAGGAATCACGCGATCTCTGTCTGGACACTTTGTGTGACTACATCTATCAAGATCTTGTGCATTGTGATAACCATCCAGAGCGGGCTACTGTACACGCGTACATCGAGATGGTCCTCGACAAGCACTATCATCCTGGTCATGACGACAAATATTCTAAATGTATCGACAATTACCTTCAGCTCGTGCACGCTCCTGACCTGGTCGGAGAGGCCAGAGAGACCATCCATGCATCTATGGATCTCTACATGGAACAAATTTCTGCACTCAGAGCCGAAGCTGATGGGGTGGATTGTACAGATGAGATGGTCGAGGAGATTGACTCTACAGATGAGGTGTTTGATATCGACGAGCCGAACATGTTGACTGGTATGTGCTCCGTCTTGCGAGCCTTCGTCCTGCTAACCCCTTCACAGGTGATCCTAATGCCCCCCGGGCCGAGTACTTCTTCCCAGAGAAGCCTTTTGTGGAGCTAGACCTGCCGAGCTCCCAGTCTACTCAGACATATGCGCCATCATCGCAGCGTCCAACTGAAGATCCTCGCTCGAGTTCGCCGTCGTCTGACTCTTCTTCCATGTATATGGATAATGCTCATGCGGATCGTTTTGAGGCCATCCGAAAGTCCCTTGATAGCATTAAATGCGATTGTGGTGGACTTCGGAGGATGCAGCGCAGCGTCAAGACCGAAGAGCAGGCTCAGCTGGTGCACAAACTTTTGCAAAGCGACCTTCATCATCTGGTCGATCCGCTAATTGTCAGCTCTGGTGAAGAATTCTTGATGACGGTCGAGCAGTACGAGCAACTCTGCTGCGAGTGGGTCAAAGACCGTCACTTGAAACTCTATCGTGCTCCGCTTGCGTTTGATCCATGCACGGTATCCGCAGGTCCGCGAGATCTGCCGGTCGATCCATACTTTCTGGGGTTGTGGCTCGGCGACGGCACGGTTGGTTCTGCGCTAATTTCGTCCTCGGACAGCGAAATTGCTGTCTGGTTGCAATCTTATGTTGACCGCCTCAACAGGTCCAGGAACCCAGGTGCTCGTGAGCTCTACTTGTCGTCAAAAGTGAACATGCCGGCTGGAACGAAAATGAGAGGCGGCTTTACAACGAATACTGATGTCTGCCTTCACAGGATCGCGTGCGAGCACCATGGAAGAGGACCAGGATATTACTCAAACCCTGTTCTGGACGGTCTTCGGAAACTCGGCCTCCTCGACAACAAAAGCGGCGGTATTCCTTCTGCGTATATGAAAGCTGATCAAGACGTGCGTCTGGCGGTTATTGCTGGCCTCATCGACAGTGACGGTAGTTATAACAAGTTAGAAAACACATACAGATTCGATCAGAGCGGCGAGAGCCACAGAAAGATTGTATATGATCTAAAGGAGTTGGCTTCCAGTTGCGGTATCTCGGTAAAAGGCATTTATACATATATGAGAGCGCCTGGGTTTGGAGTTGAAGGTCCACCTATCACTAGTTATGTCGTCGTTCTTGGTCAGGGTTCAGTCAAACTCCAGCAGCATATTCTCCTACCTCGCAAGAAGATGAATATGGAAAAGACCTATTCCAATCATGATGCCCGGCCTTTCAAGGTCTCCGACGCACCACCTGGCGGATATAGGGCGATCGAAGTCCGTGGAGGCAAGTTTCAACTCGCCAACGGCCTTGTCGTGTTGTCAGGACTTGATGCCTGAGTCGGGGTCGTCTGTCCGCCGCCGTCTGTGTTCCTTGGCTTGTTTTCGTGGCTTTCTGTCGCCGGGTATACACGTGTGTGGTTCAGGGATGTTAGTTCGCTTATGTTCAGGGGCTGGACCCTTAGGGCAGGACCCCTTATTTGTGCTGCCTCCGGGCCTCTATTATATATAGAGCAATCGTCTTTCTTTTCCTTCTTCTCCTTTTATATAGACGAATATATAATTTTATGTCCGTTGTGATATTACTACATGAAAAGAACAGAAAAAAATACAAACTGTCTATTCCGACATATATGAGCTCTTTAGCAGCGTCAAAAGCCTCATAGTCTCCCTATTCATTCTGTGCCGTTGCAGTCCAAGCAAGTCTCTTCCTTGGCTGAACAGTGTGAAAAATGAGCGTGAATGAATAGAGACGACGAATAGGAAGTGGACACTATGAGGGAGGCTAAGACTCTGATCCTGATGACGACCAGTCTCACGACTATTCAAGTCTATATATATATACGAACAACACCTCCAACCGAGGTGACAACTGGAAACGACTAACTCAGAACTCTCCCGGTCGCCCACCAAAAAAACCGCCGAATGACCTTGCTTCATTCGGCCATCTCAGAACACAGCAAACACAAGATCAGAACTCATGATCTTGAGAAGCGGGGAAACACGGCAAAGACGCTAACCAGATCAGAACAGGCAAGTGGAGATTGGCCAGATCTCCACCAACCTAACTCAGGATCGACCAATCTCCAGTGACCAGTGACACGAAAAGAAAAGCGGGCTATCACCATTGCGTAAACTTCGTTGCTCATTATGACTATCTATTTCGGGCACAGCAGAAAGATTAAACACCTCTCTTATAATAATTCGATCCAATACCTTCATTTATGTGCTTTATGAGTAATTTTAATTTAGAGTAAACGGATATCCGCGGATATCCCCGGATATAACTAATCAAGGTTGCTCTAACCGTATCCGTATCCGTATTCGTTTGACAAGGGTTCAGGGTGATAATATAGCCGGTTACTTATCCAATGAGCATGCATTTTCCCTGCACACCACACTTCTATTGTTGGACGCCAGCCAACGTGAGATCTAAAAACCAAGATACCCAAACAGAAAAAAGAAATATAAAAAATAATCACTTCGTTGTTGTTGAAGCAAGGCAAAATGCGTCTAATGCATCTACTGCACTGTCCAGTCCTCTAATGAGCTGCACAGCTAAACTCTCGCGCACCTCCAAGAAATTTGACAGTGGCGGTGTAGTGGTAGTAGATACCACCAACAACAGCCAAATGCCAAATATTGTGGGACATTCCAATCCAGTCGAAAATTGAACCGGGAAAGTATCTTTCCGGGAATAAACATCCATAAACGACAACACCACCTATGTAGCATAACAAGCTCTTGGCTATTGGCAAATAGAACATCATCGTGTCGATAATGCCTCTGGTCCATGAAAGATGAATGAGAGTCAAGACGCCCGACATGGCAAGGCCGACGAAGAGCGTAATTCGCAGCCATCGATTTTCTGGTTCGTCAAAAGCTGGGTGCCAGGTTAGGACTACGCTGGCAATACCCTCAACGGCAGTTACAGTCATGTAGATCACGCGCGACACGGGTTGACAGTAGAACGACGTATACTGGGTTGTCAAAATAGAACATGCGATAAGCACTGAAATGCCGGTATAATCGACGCACGCGAGACAACGCTTATGGGACAGAATACCGATGCTGTTAAATGTGTGCCAGATTGTGGACGAGAGCAAGCATTTCAAAGCGGCCACCAAAAATAGTCCAAAAACAATTTTGTCCCACGTAGTGTAATCTTGGAAATTTGGTGAAGATGGGTAATAATATAAGGCGACGCTAAGCATCATGATGAAACCGAAACCGTGAGTCCAAATATTACAAGTTTCGTTGTGGATCGTCACCATACTGATAAGACATTCCGAGTAATTCGCACAAAATCTGTATCCACGATAGATATAAGGATTTTCCCGCCATTGTAAAGGCAGTTCTTCGTACGTAATAAGCCGTTCTTTGGCAGCCTTAAGAGCAGCCTCAATACTTCGGTTGAATGCGTCTGCCGAATCAATGAGTCTCGTATCGACATTCTGTATAGTTTCGCTGACTGTAGTATAGCACTGTTCCTCTAAATCAGACAGCTTTTGCTCAAGGAAGTGTATCCCAGCAGCAACCTTGGAAGGCAAAGAGTCTTTTGTAGTTAGCGACTCGTTGTATCGCCGTTCGAGAATCCCAACAATGGCCTCGCCTCGACGCCAGCCTTCGCCAATAACTTCGCCTCCAAGTTTTCCGCATGAGTCTTTTACTGCAACCAATGTCTGGTATGCATTCGCAAGACTTTCATCCAGCCGGCTAAGTGTCTCTGCACTGTATGACTCCAACGATTGTAGCCGTTGTTCGAGGTGGGTCAAGAACAAATCAAGCTGTAACGAATATTAGCGTGCATTTAAACAACTGCAGCACTTATTTAGTCGATACCTTCACCAGTACAACATCTTCCAAAAATTCCAAGTCGGCAGACGATTTCTTTGCGTGAGAATGGAACGAATGGCGTCGCAACCCGGTCCGGGCGGACGAGAACGAATCAATCCTGTTGAGCAATGGTCGCGACTCGTCGTCGGAAACGTCCGCCATCTCCGACAAAAGAACTTCCGTAGCAGTCTCCATTGTGACGATTCTTGGGGCGGGATCTTGGAGATGAGAATGATACCACAATGCGGAAATGTGATTTGTGGAGCAAAGCTGGGGGGGCAGTTTGAATTCCCGAAGACAGGCGTTGCAAAATATTAACGTTTCAAGCTAATCCCTATCACGATCGTGCGTATCAATCAAAGCTTCGCTGGCAAAATTAACGTTTGACCCTAGTCCGTATTCGGCTAACTTGCCATCGACTACCGACGTTGGACTCTGGTCTCATACATTTTACGGTGTATTCGTGGCACGCTTAGTCCTATATGCCGTAAAGCTCGATTAATCTGCCTCGATGGCGGCAGACACCTAAATTTAGGGCTCGGGACCGAAGACCGGTTTGCGACCGGTCGGGACCGGAAACCGGTTTCAAAAACCGGTTCGGTCTGTGATTTTGACCGGCCCGGGGTCTGAGATGACGACCCGGTCCGGTCCGGCTGAGCGCTCAAATTCGGTCCGGTCAGGAATCGAAGCGGACCGGTTGGACCGGTTTCGTAAGCAAGAAACCCCAGGGAATTAGAAAGCTATTGATATGCTCTTCATATACTGGTGGGCATTGCTAGTATCGGCGTTCTTTGTTAAACCAACACAAAGATTCATTGGCCCAATCACAGTTTTCTCGATTGGTTCCTGTGTCCTGATCCCCTGAATCCCTTGATTGCTGAAATTTAATCCTGTCCTGTTCCTGTCTCCTGTCCTATTTTAGTTTACTACCATCAGCTCCGTATCTGCGAGAATAACACATCGTATAGAGATAATCATTATGCACGCTCCAATTTACTCATTTGCATCAAAGGCATCATCGAATACCAGTGATTCCAGCGAGTCTTCTGAGTCATCGACACTGTCAAGCCAGGAGGTCATAAACCTTGATGATGGAATTGGATATTCAGCTAATAAAAGGTGGACCGGGGAAACGCCATTTCAATTGTATCTTTACTAACGGCCCACCGCAGAGTTATGAATGCAGAAGCGGGGAGTATCGAGGGCCAGTTTGGAAAACGCGTGCGACGAATCGATTACGACGATTCAGAAGGAAATGAAGCAGGCGACAATAATCAGCGTCGAGGATTTGATTTAGACTTGGATGATGACGAACAACAGGAGCACGAGTTGTAAGAACTCATTCAAATCACTTATTTTTGTGCTGTTTTGGCTCATGGTTTAGGAATTGTGAAAGCGCTGCACGTGGACCTCTGCAGGAACTTGCTAAGGAGACTAAGACGACTGTGGCGTCAGGTCGGAAGAATCTGAGCATCGTGTGGCAGTATTTTTCGAAAGTCGAAGTTAAAGAGAAAGGAACCACCGTTCCAAAGGTTCGCTGTATTGTTTGTGGTGCTCTGTTTGCAGATTCATCGGCCAACAAGTCAGGCGGTTCAACAGGAAAATATCGGCAGCACCTTATGTTACATACGGTAAAGAATTCTGCAGCATCCAGACAGTCTGTTTTGGACGTCGGACAGCTATTGAAGGGACGATCCAACAAGCCACTGGCAGCCCCTACGTCTACCGATGTTACCGCAATTGTTGAGGCCAACATCGTCAAATGGATGGTGGCGACATCCAAACCCTTTACCGAAGTCGAATCCGACTATTTTCGCGCAATTTTTAAATCTATTCCTGGGCTCCGTCCTTTGTTTAAATCGGCGTCGACACTAACAACCAGAATTTTAGAATTGTATATGTCGCAAAAGTCAGAGTTGAAGGCTGAGCTGGCTACCACCGCTATTTCGGTGTCTATCAGTGTCGATGGTTGGACAAGTCCAACCAAGTGCGCCACGTTTGCAATTATTGCTCATTGGATTACCGAGGAGTGGGAGGCACGTGAGGCTGTTTTGCACATTACTGAACTCCAAGGTAGCCACACTGGGTTAGCATTAGCAGAAGAAGTTTTGAGATGCTTACGTTTCTATGACATCACCAACAAGATGATAGCAGTCTCATCCGACAACGCAAGCAACAATGCAGCAATGATAGATGCATTGGAAGAGTTAATTATGAATCCACGTGCCAAACCCAATGACGATAGTGACTCAGAGATTTCAACGGATGAAAT
Source organism: Lipomyces yamadae (assembly GCA_030556285.1). NCBI lineage: Eukaryota > Fungi > Ascomycota > Lipomycetes > Lipomycetales > Lipomycetaceae > Lipomyces > Lipomyces yamadae. The sequence continues at coordinate 2,017 of JAKTPU010000041.1, read as the reverse complement.
ACTATCTGATGAGGACGGGAGACATTCCTCTACTACTGCTAGAGATCCTACAAATATGAACTCTGAGGATGATTCCCTCAGGTCGATTATTTATGCTCCAGATAGTGGTCTCGGTGCTGACCAGGTAATCCAGAACGCAGCCATGGTCCCAACCCAACCTCTTTTTCATGGTCGTCGGTCATGGGTGAGATGTATAGCACATTCTCTGAACCTTATTGTCAAAGAGGTTCTAGAGGGGCTAGATTTTGAAGTTGGTCAGAACATTGATAATGACGACATTGAGATCCTGAAGCCAAACCAAATTGTTAGCAAAATCAGAAAGGTTGCTAAGAGTATCTCAAATGAACCAAAGTCCAGGGAAATTTGGCTTAAGCTCGTCAACAAATACTCTAACGAGGACAAGAGAAGGAAAGTGATTCCATATGATGTTGCAACGAGGTGGAATTCCACTTACTATATGCTTGATGCGGCTTATGAATTAAAACGGGCATACGATAAATTTACTTCAGAAAAAATTGTATCAAGCCGTTTAAGTCGTGAGGAGTGGCAAGTCGTTGGCGAGTTGCAAACCGTCTTAGGCAAATTTGAGAACTGGACGTTGATGGCCAGCGGAAACAACACGGTCTCATCTATGTGGCCAATACTAAGTGATATGGATATGTTTTTCCAGTCGATTGCTGCAGGCAACGTCGCGGGCGATAATACATACAGTGCGGCATGCATTGAGGCAATTTTGGCAGGAAAGAAAAAGTTTGATGTCTATCATGAAAAATATCTCTCTCTCGATTTGTATGAGATGGCGATGTCCTTAGACCCCGAGCTCAAATTGTCTTTAATTTCTGATGGCTCTGCCAGGGACCCTACTCTGCGCACCGTTGTCGAAGAGATTACTGACATATGCAATGCGTATGGGGTCAGCTCTTCTCGGCCCACCATTGCGCCGCCAAAGCAATCGCGCACGTTGTCGCTAAAGCGTCAGCTCTTGTCGAATGCAGGGCTCTTAGGTGATGAGCAGGAAACGTCCTGTGATATTGACAGGTACTTTAAAGAGGGCCCGTTGCTAAATCTTTCCATTGAAAATGGAAAAGAGCTATTATCTTGGTGGAAAGCCAACCAAGATGTTTACCCAAGGATGGCATTGGCAGCGCGCGCCCTGCTCTGTGTTCAGTCGTCTTCAGTGTCGGTCGAGAGGCTCTTCTCGACAGGGAGGGACGTCGTCTCGAAGGAGTTCCCTTAGCTCCACCACTCTGTCTATTCTTATGTTTCTCAGACATCGTTTGGTCTCGACAAAAGTTCTTTGATTGTTTTCTTCGTTTATATTTTTTAATTGTAATTTTGATTTTGGATTGTAAATGTATTGTAATAGAAACAATTTAATATAGGCTAGTTGCCAGTGAAGGGTCCATTTACATAGTGAGAACGACCGGTCTCTCTAAACCGGTCCGGTTTGAGTACAGTTGTTGCAGAAACCGGTCCGGTCCAGGCGAATCGTGCCCAGCGAATAATCGGTCCGGTCCGGGTCAGACCTGGAATCCGGTTCGGTCATTAGGTCGGGACCGGATTTTGCAACCGGTCGAGATACTTGCACCTGTAGCACGAGAAGGTTAGGGTTACTTGTAATAAGCGGCAGAAGTTAGGTGCACTCACAGTAAAATTCATTCAAGTACGCGTTCATACGCACTCGTCCTCCAGTTTGCGTTTTCGACAAAGGTACCCGGGACCGTCTTGACGCCCTTCTGCACCTTTCGCTTGCGCGAGCAGAAACACCACTCGGGAAAAAATGTTATGGCAAGCGTTCTTATCGCGACACCACAATCTGTTGCAGTTGCTGCAATACTTCAGACCCCAAGGTGTCAGCAGCTGACGACGCTCGTATGCGCCAGCCTCCGAAGGTGACGGAAACGCGTCGGCTGTTTGGAAGCGAGTCCGTGCCACATACGCGTCTCCATCAACTCGCGGCGGCTGCCTACGGCGCCCGTCATCACGAACAGTAGCGTTGGTCGCATCAGCACGAGTA